>NDFG01000052.1:78181-89548 GCA_002167245.1 Sporophila hypoxantha | reverse complement strand
TGCAATTTCCTCTGGGCCCTGCGGTGGGGCGGGCTCGGGGCTGCGGAGCCGCCGGAGCGGCTGAGCCCGGCCCGGGGCAGGCGGAGCTCGCTCGGGGCGGTCCCGGGGCCGGAGTCTGACCCCGAATCCTGCCAGAAATGGGGCGGGGGGCGCTGCACAGCCGGGCCTGGGCTGCTGGGGGGCTCTCCTGTCTCTGCTGCTCCTGAGTCATCAAAGCTGCTCCTCCTGCCCGGATCTGCCTGGGGCTGTGCTGATGGACARGGGCTCGGTGCTGCTGGGCTCTGCTCCTGCACCAGCTCTGCTCGGGTCACCCGTGGGGACAAGCAGGACACGGCGTCAGRGGCTTTGCCAGGAGCTTGGCCTGCCAGCCGTGCCAGGGTGGGGAAGATTGGGGGGAATTCCCTCACTGAAAGGAAGGGAGGAGCATCGGAACAGGCTGCCCAGGCTGCTGAGTCCCCATCCCTGAGGGGATTTAACAGCCCTGTGGATGTGGCACTTGGGGACGTGGATGAGTGGTGGCCTTGGCAGTGCTGGGGGYACGGCTGGACTTGACCTCAGCGGGGTTTCCGAGCTCAGTGATTCTAAAAAGGGGCAGGGCTGTCTGGGTGAAGCCTCCTGGCCTGTCCCCAGAGCTCCGTCCCCCACAGGGGACACCTCAGGGTGGGCTGGCTGGAGGCTGGGAGGGTCCCCTGCATCCCCCCTGGATGTGTCCTGGAGCAGCTCAGGGTGGGCTGGCTGGTTCCCCTGCATCCCTCCTGGATTGTGCCTGGGAGGAGGCCAGGGGTTCCCCTGCATCCCACCTGGATCATGTCCTCGGAACAGCTCAGGATGGGCTGGCTGGTTCCCCTGCATCCCCCAGGATCTGTCCCGGAACAGCTCAGGGTGGGCTGGCTGGTTCCCCTGCATCCCCCAGGATCTGTCCCGGAACAGCTCAGGATGGGCTGGCTGGCTCCCCTGCATCCCCCAGGATCTGTCCTGGAGCAGCTCAGGATGGGCTGGCTGGCTCCCCTGCATCCCTCCTGGATGTGTCCTGGGAGGAGGCCAGGGGCTCCCCTGCATCCCCCCTGGATGTGTCCTGGAACAGCTCAGGATGGGCTGGCTGGTTCCCCTGCATCCCCCCAGGATCTGTCCTGGAGCAGCTCAGGATGGGCTGGCTGGAGGCTGGCTGGCTCCCCTGGATCCCCCAGGATCTGTCCTGGGAACAGCTCAGGATGGGCTGGCTGGTTCCCCTCTATCCCACCTGGATGTGTCCTGGAGCAGCTCAGGATGGGCTGGCTGGTTCCCCTCTATCCCACCTGGATTGTGCCTGGGAACAGCTCAGGGTGGGCTGGCTGGTTCCCCTCTATCCCACCTGGATTGTGCCTGGGAACAGCTCAGGATGGGCTGGCTGGTTCCCTGCATCCCCCAGGATCTGTCCTGGAGCAGCTCAGGATGGGCTGGCTGGTTCCCCTGCATCCCCCCGGATCTGTCCTGGGAACAGCTCAGGATGGGCTGGCTGGTTCCCCTGCATCCCCCCTGGATTGTGCCTGGGAACAGCTCAGGGTGGGCTGGCTGGTTCCCCTGCATCCCCCCTGGATCTGTCCTGGAGCAGCCCGGCCAGGAGCGTCCGCGGCCCGCGCAGCCCCAGCGCTGCTCCCGCGGCCCGGCGCTTGTGAAACGCGGCGTGACACAGCCGCGGAGCCGCGCAGGAAATTCCCACCGGGAGCGGAGAACACCCCGCGGCCCTTGAACTTGTGAGGACTCGCAGCTCGCATTATGCATGCGGCATCTCCCCCCCGGGTGCCGATGGAATTACAATGCCGGCTTCTCCCGGGCTAATCGCTGTTGTGAACAACAAGATTGATTGCTTTCTCCTTTAATTATTTGCAGATCACTGAGACTTTGCAGAGCGCTCTAGGTGACATAAACCGCAGTTTAGTGTGCTGGCATGTGCCCATCTCGGGGATTTTTCCAGCTTAGCCACCAGCGGGGCTGTGGGAAAGGAGCAGCGCAAACATCCCTGTCCTCTGCTGACCCGCCCGGCGCTCCGGCATTCATTCCGCCTTCACGGGGCGCTCCGGGGAGCAGACGGGGTGTCTCGTCCCTGTCCCCATCCCTTGCTGGTTAACCTGCTTCAATTGAAGCACTTTGCGCTTTTTCACTGCTAATTTGCAGCTCGGAGCCGTCGGCGGCGGGGCGGGCGGTGCCGGCCCCGTGTGACAGTGCCAGCCCCGTGTGACAGTGCCAGCCCCGTGTGACGGTGCCAGCCCCGGGTGACAGTGCCAGCCCGGGCCGGGGCTGCTCCGGGGGCGGCTCCTGCAGCACGGGGGGCCCGCGGGGGTCACGGAGCCGCCCGGGCTCTGCTGACCTGGAAAGGCAGGCGGAGGAGCGGCCGCGGTGCCGGGAGCGCCGCCATCCCCGCGCCCGCAAAGGTCACCGCATCCGCAGCGACTTTTCCAGCTCGGGCTGCRGCAGGGCCGGGGGAGATCTTGTGCTTGTCGGCTCTCATCGGGGAGAGCGGAGCCGAGCTGTMGGCGGTGTCACACCGAAATAGCTCTTCCCGGTCGGGGAGGGCTTGTCCGGCCCACCGAGTGCCCTGCAGCACCTCCATCCATCCGTGCCCAGCTCCCATCACACCTGGCCCAGGCCAGCTAGGAGGATGCCGAGAGCCACCTTGGGCACCGGACCGCGGATTTTTTGTGCTGAGGAGGCAAACGAGCTGTAGAGAAATGCACGTCTGCTCCATAATTCCAATTAAAGCACAGCTTGGTGCTGATTAGATCTAGAAGTTACATCAAGAAAAGGGAAAAAATGTAAATAAGCAGTATTATTATTTCCCTCCCCCCACCCCCATCCTTTCGACAGATGGAGCCGCGCTGATTAGCTTATCTGATCTCTTGTGAGAGAACAAATTGTTGGTGGGAAGCGCTTTGTGGGTTCTGACTCCGCTCGGGCTGGGGGATGGCGGCGATGACGCCGCGTTTGTTCCCGGCTTGTTCCCGCACGCTGAGCCGCTTCCTCCGGCCCCGCGGGCAGCTGCGGCCGCCCGGCCCTGTCCCCGTGTCCTGTCCCCGTGTCCTGTCCCCGTGTCCTGTCCCTCTGTCCACCCCCCCGTCCTGGTCCTGCCTGCATCCCCACCACCATCCCCATCCCTGTCCTGTCCCCATCCCTACCCTGTCCCCATCCCTGTCCTATCCCCATCCCTGTCCTGTCCCCGTGTCCTGTCCCTCTGTCCACCACCCCGTCCTGGTCCTGTCTGCATCCCCACCGCCATCCCTGTCCTGCCCCCATCCCTGTCCTGCCTCCATCCCTGTCCTATCCCCATCCCTGTCCTGTCCCCATCCCCACTCTGTCCTGTCCCCATCCCCACCCTGTCCCCATCCCTGTCCCATCCCCATCCCTGTCCTGTCCCCACACTATCCTGTCCCCCTGACCACCATCCTCACACCACCCTGTCCCTATCTCCACCCTGTCCCCATCTCCACCCTGTCCCCATCCCCACCCTGTCCCCATTCCCATCCTATCCCCATCCCCACCCCTGTCCTGTCCCCATCCCCATCCTGTCCCCATCCCCATCCCCACCCTGTCCCCATCCCCATCCCCACCCTGACCCCATCCCCGTCCCCATGTCCACCCCATCTCTGTCCTGTCCCCCTGACCACCATCCCCACACCACCCTGTCCCCATCTCCATCCCATCCCTGTCCTGTCCCCATCTCTGTCCTGTCTCCCTGACCACCATCCCCATCCCCACCCTGTCCCCATCCCCGTCCCCATGTCCACCCTGTCCCCATGTCCACCCTGTCCCCATGTCCACCCTGTCCCCATCCCTGTCCTGTCCCCATCCTCACCCTGTCCCCATCCTCGTCCCCATCCCCATGTCCATCTCATCCCCATGTCCACCCTGTCCCCATCCCTGTCCTGCCCCCATCCCTGTCCTGTCCCCATCCCTGTCCTGCCCCCATCCCTGTCCTGTCCCCACCCCGCTGTCAGCCCCCACCGGCCGTTCCTGCTGGTGCCGGGCTGGCTCCGTCTGCTTTCGGGAATAAGGTTTTTCTTAAATGAAATCACTTCCTCGGAGTAATTACATCAGCTAATTAGGGCCCTAATTGGCTAATTAGAGCGAAGTGACAGCTTCTCCCCTGCACGGAGCAGGAACGCGGTGTGACTGCAGAGCTCTGGCTGCCGGTGCAGGGGACAGGGGTGGCAGGGCCAGCTSTGCCCCCCTCAGCCTTGCAGGCACMGGGGCTGCAGGGGCTGCCAGCACAGGGATGTGGGACGGGCTGGGGGTGCTGGATCCCTGCTGGAAGGCTCCTGGGAAGCAGGAGATCGGTGCCAACAACCTCCAGAGGCCTTGGGGGCAGCGCCTGGAGCTCGCACAGGGCTGGGGATGGGGAMTTGTGGAATGGTTCAGGGGGGAAGGGACCTCAAAGCCCACCCAGTGCCACCCCTGCCATGGCAGGGACACCCCCACTGTCCCAGYCTGCCCCGTCCAACCWGGCCTTGGWCATTGCAGGGGTGGTGAATCCACCAAACCTCATCCTCCCTCTCCTCTGGGCTCGGCTCTGCTGGGGTGTCTTGTTGGGAGAGCAAGGTTTGGGAGGGATCAAGGGAAGGGATGGCTGTTACTTTCCCCATCCCTTTGTGTGCTGCAGACAAAGGGAGCTGAGCTCCCGGGCCGGGTCTGTGGCTGGGTTTGGCTCCTCTCCGGAGCCCTTGGATGTGGTTTGTGTGTCAYGGCCTGGGAGCCCAGCCCTGGATGCTGTTCCCTGCTCTGGCACTGCTTTGGGGTGGCCTCGAGCAAATTTCTCCTCAACCCTGGGTTGCTTTTGCTCTTCCCTGCCAGCCCTGCCTTATAAGTGACCTCCTTGGAGCGAAACCASGTCTGTGTGTCCGTGACAGGCCTGGGTCCTGCTGGGAGCCACGCAGGCTCCATCCCAAAACAGCCTGGCCATCTAAATCCAGCCTGCTATTCCTGGGAGCACCCAGATGGGAAATGCAAGCCCTCACCTTGCTCGTGGGGACCTCCCCCTGCCCGTGTCCAGCAGCTGGACCCTGCCTCCAGGTCGGGGTGCAGGGCTGGGGTCCCTCAGATCCAGGGGGCAGAGCAGCCTCAGGAGCAGCTGCCAGGAGAGCTGGAGGTCCCTTCTTACCAAACAGAGGCTGGGACACGGCCCTGGAGCAGCTGGAGCCTGGATGTGCCATCCTGAGCTGGGATGGACCCCCAGGGTCATTGGTGCAGCTGGATGTGCCTCAGTTTCCCTTTGCAGAGATTTCCCTTTGCAGTGGCCCCACACAGGACGGTCACACTGTGGGGACAGCCATGGAGCTCCAGTGACCATGGGGCTCTACACAAACCAGAACCTGGCCCAGCAGGAGCCAGAGGTGTCCCCAAAGCCCCTCCTGCACCCCTCTCCCTTCCCACAGCCACCCCCAGCTCTGTGTCCCTGCCAGGTCTCCCTGAACCAGGCACTGGTGGCACTGGGGTCACAGCTCTGGCTTTGCCCCCTCTGCCCAAAGCCCCTCAAAGGGGCTGCAGTGGCTGAATTCTGGGGGAAACCCAAAGGGGCTGCAGTGGCTGAATTCTGGGGGAAACCCAAAGGGGCTGCAGTGGCTGAATCTGGTGAAACCCCAAAGGTGGCTCTGCAGTGCTGAATTAGAGGAACAACAGGGCTGCAGTGGCTGAATTAGAGTGAAACCAAAGGGCGCAGTGGCTGAATTAAGGGAAACCCAAAGGGGCTGCAGTGGCTGATAAAGGTGAAACCCAACTAGGGCTGCAGTGGCTGAATTAAAGCGGAAAACCCAAAGGGCTGCCAGTGGCCTGGAATAGAAGGCTGAAAGCCCAAAGGGGCTGCAGTGCTTGAATTAAGGTGAAATCCCAAAGGGGCTTGCACTGTGCATTGAATTTACAAAGCGGTGAATCGACCAAAGGAGGCTGCATGGCTGAATTAAAGGGGGAAACCCAAAGGGGCTGCATGGCCTGAAGTCTGGTGAAACCCAAAGGGCTGCAGTGCTGAATTCTGCAGATGAAAACCTGCACAGGGGCTGCAGTGTCCTGCCCATAAACTGCTGAGTGGGCTGCTCAAACCCAACAGGGCTTGGAGTGGTCAATAGGACTGCTGTGAAATTCCCAAGCGCGTGCGAAAACAGCAGAAATCTGCTCCACGGCCATCTTGCCCACAGTTAAAACCTCGCCTGGTGAGCCCTGGGACGCTGCTAGTCCCTAAATCAACAGGGCTGGTCTGGCTTTCGGATAACGTCGCCAGGCTGAGCATCAGACAGGCTGGTGCTCAGGCCAACTGCTCCAGCATGTTTAATGTCAGCAGCTGAGGCTCACCTTAGAGCTGTCAAGGGTCAACAAGCGGTTCCTTGTGCTTCAAAGATCTCAGGTGCATCGCGGTGTGCAGCCACTGCTGTCGACATGGAGGAAAAGCGCAGGAGATAAGGTATTGGTTAAATTTTTTTACTCAAAAGATATCTTGCAGTAAGACAGCGGAGGTAATTCGCTCAGTCCAGTCAGGGAATTATTGCTTGAGGCTCAATTTAACCAGAGGGAATAACCCTGCCGTGTGGTGTGCTGAGTGCCGCAGGAAAGGACCCAAGGCTGCCCCTGCTCCGGGTGAGCAGTGGGACAAGAGGCTCGGGGAGGGAGGGCCTCAGGAGGGTCAGGTGCTGCCTATCCCTGGGCCAACGTGGGGACATCGCCAGCCCCCTCTGGGGACATTGGGCACAATGCCAGCCCCCTCTGGGGACATGGACAATTGCCAGCCCCCTCTGGGGGACCACGGGAGTCCAATGCCAACCCCCTCCTCTGGACATGGGACAATGCCAGCCCCCTCTGGGGACATGTGGGACAATTGCCAGGCCCCCTCGCTGAGCTTTCCTTCCTGGGATGAACAGGACACAGCAGTCGTCCCTTCAGGTCTTTTTAAATGAAAAACAAAATTCCCTTCAAAAACGTTGTTCCAGAATTTGGGTTTCCTGGCACTCGCTTCAGAGCAACCTGCGGAGGAACCAGCTCGAACAACCTTTCTTGGTCTCTCTCCCTTGAAATAGAATTTTGGTTGTTCTTTGAAGTAAAACCAACGAAGAAAAAAATCCGTCTCGAATCAACTTTTGACTTGGAAAAGTACATTTTGTTTTTAATTGACAGAACCAGACATGAAAGTACATTTCAAGTCAAAATGTTAATGTTTTGTTTAGACTCCTCCCATCGGGAAAATTAATGTTTCAGCAGAGCTGACATTTGCCTTGTGAAAGATTCCCCAAAACTCCGGGGTTTCTTGCAAGCAGGGGTAGGGGTTCCCAGGGGGCGCTGCACAGGCTCTCAGCAGTGGGGCCGGTGTGCGAGGCATCCCTGCGGGTGTGGGTGGCCAGCCTGCTCCAGCTGCTCCAGCTGCCCCTGGCGATGGGCCCCTGGCTGGAGCTGAGCATGGAAGCTGAGTGTGGTGGCAGGTCCCGGGTGATGATTGAGCTGGCTCAGTCCAGGGTTGAGCATGCCGTGATGCTCCATTACCATCAGTGTGCTGATGCTACCATTCCCAGGGTGATGCTGAAGCCCATCCCGGTATGCCTGAGCATCCGAGGATGCTGCAGCCATTCCCATCCCAGGGTAGATGCTGAGCAGTCCCAGGTGATGCTGAGCAGTCCTAGGTGATGCTGAGCTGGTCTCAGTTCCAGGGTGATGCTGAGCCATTTCCCATCCAGGGTGATGCTGCAGCCAGATCTGAGCAGTCCCACGGGTGATGCTGAGCAGTCCAGGTGATCTGCGTCGGGGATGCCTGACCATTCCTAGGTGATGCTTGACCGCCCGTCCCAGGTGATGCTGAGCTATTCCCAGGTCGATGCTGAGCCTAGTCCCCAGGGGATTGCTGAGCCATTCCCAGGTGATGCTGAGCTGCCCAGGGCTGCTAGCCATGTAGTGATGCTGAGCATTCCAGGTGATGCTGAGCCTGTTTCCCAGGGTGATGCTGAGCACTTCCATCTCAGGAGTGAGCTAGCTAGGTCCGTGATGCTGACGTCAGCGTATTCTAGCTTTGTCCTTCTCAGAAGTAGAGTCAGCGTGCTGACCAGCTCCTGTATGCTGCAGCACTAGGCTTGCATCATCCAGATCCTCTGGCATGTAAACACAGCTCTGCTGATTCTGGTGTTCACACACCCTGCTGGCATGGGAGCGCCTGCCTTCCTGCAGGCTGAAGTGCTTCCTGCTCCAAGCTCTGGGGTCACTGCTGCGCTCAGGGAAACATCCTCGGACTGGGAGAGAGAGTGAGAATTGGGGCAGGCAAACTGGGCAAGTGCAGGGCAGAGCGCTGTGCAGTGCAGGGCACCAGGTGCAGGCAGGTGTGCAGGACAGGGCACCAATAGCTTGCAGGCACCCCGTGCAGGGGCAGTGGTGCAGGACAGGGGCACTGTCAGTGCAGGTGTAGCACGAAGGGCACCATGCAGTGCAGGGCAGCCATGGCATGTGCAGCTGCCTCCTGCAGGCTCTGTGTCATTGCAGCCAGAGAGCAGCAGCAGGCAGGATTTCTCTGCCGTGTCCCAGGTTCCTCACCCCCGTTGCTCCAGGCCCAGGCTGAGGCTGACGCGGCTGTACGGCAGGAGCAGGTCCTAGCAGTGTGAGAGTGGGATGAGATGGGGCTTGACACTCACCATTGCCCTGCTCGGGGTCCCTGGCATGCTGGGGGGGCTCCGTGCCTTGGGCAGTCCGTCCGGTGCGAGCAGGCAGAGTCAGAGCAGAGGAGCAGCAGGACTTCCAGCGATCGATGCCGCCCTGATGGATCCTCTGGGTCTGGACCACAGCTTTCCAGCCATTTCCACAGCTCCTCCATCCACTCGTGCTGAGGGAGGCAGCTCCCAAGCAATTGAGGGAGCAGCGTTACCTTTGGGGAAAAAAAAAGGGCTAAAAGGATTGGCAAAGTAAATCTCTTCGCATGGCAAGGTCAGTGAGCTGGATGGTGTCCCAAAAGGCAGAGAGGGCAGAAATGCTGCTGGGAAAGGTGGGAGCCAGAGCTGCCTGTGCCTCTGCTTGTGGAGATGGGGCTGCTGCAGCATTGCTGGGGCAGGGCAGGGCAGGCAGGGCAGGAGCAGAAGCCACGTCATGCATGCATGACGAATGGTCCCTCAGCAGGGCCAAGATCCCACGGCCCCCAGGTCTGCAGCTTTGTGAGTGAGGAGCCAACCAGAAGGCCCCAAGGGAAGCAGGGAGCTGTGAGAGCAAGTTCCCTTCAAACCGTGGGTGGGCATGGAATGGGATGGATGGATGGGAATCAGTGGCATGGGATCAGTGAGGTGCGGAATGGGATAGGGATGGGATGGATGGATGGGAATGGGATGGGATGGGATCAGTGGAGGGATGCAGTGGATGAGATAAGGTGTGGATGGATGGGACATGGATGGCGATCAGTGGGATGGGATTCAGTGGGAATGGGATTATGCAGGGGATGGGATCATGCTGGGATGGGATGGATGGATGGAGATTGTCCACGTGACTCAGTGTGCGAATGCTGGTATAGTTTGGCAGCGTTGCCTGCCTCTCCTGGCTTGCAGCATGCGTGGGAGCAGAGAGACACGGGGACCCGAGGCCATGGACTGCCAGGGCCTGCTCTGCACCAGCCCAGCATTCCCAAAGAGCTCTGACAGTGAGAGCTGGCGCCAGCAAAGCAGACCCCACTCCCTCGTGTGCTCTCCCAGCCTGCCCTGGCTGCTTCCGAAGCTGGAGTTGGGGCTTCTGCTGCCCCGGGTGTCCCTGTGCCTCTCTGCCCTTAAAGCACTCAGGCCTGCCATGTCCCTTCCTGTGGAGTGCTGCAACATCCCTGGGAATGTCAGAGCTTCTGCAGACGCTCCCTGCAGTGATAAATCCCAACCCAAGGAGCACCGGGCCACGGGCGCGCCCTGTTTGCTTGAGTTCATGCAAACAACCAAAATTAGCTGTATTACTGCGGGAACAGCACCCAAGCCCAGGCCTCTCCCGGGTGAACAGCACTGGTTCCCTGGGACCAGTAGCTCCAGACCCTGCTGGGACATCACTTTGTCTTCACCTCTGGTGTGCCAGCCTGAGCTCTGCCTGGCTGCTCTTCCAGGTGCTCCCCCTTTGGGCTTCACCTCGTGGTTGCCCAGCCTAGCTTCTGGGGCTCTCTCCAGTATTTCACCCTTCCCAGCCGCTGCTGATCAGCGAGGACAGCGGGATGGTGGGCTCAGAGGTATTTTGGGTGCAGCAGCTCTGACTCCAGGCAGTGGCCAGGCTGGGCTGTGCCAGCACGGCCCCCTGGCTCTCACCGAACACCCCCAGCTCTACCTTGCAGAGCATCCTGCCCATTCCCAGCGCCAGCTGGACATCGCGCAAACCTCCCACTGCCCACGAAACCACAGAAACCCAACAGCCACGCCCTGCAGGAGCATCCTGCCCATTCCCACCTCGCTGGACATCCGAGCCTCCCACTGCCCAAGAACCACAGACCCGTCTGGTGCTCGGCGTTTAAATTGCTTGCTTTTCTGAGCACCTTCAAGAGTTTTTCTAACGCAGTATGTGCACATTATTAGATTTTGTTTTGAATATAATATAAACTTTCCTGATATGAGGAACGTAATTATCCGAATCTATTGTAATCTATTCTGCCTTTTAAAATTCTATATGTTCCTTTAAAAATGTAGGCATCCAGCTTTGATGGTTGTATCGGCAGGTAAACGCTCTCCTCTCTTGCTGCAAATGTTATTGAAAGCCTCCCTTTCTCTCATTAGCCGCATTAGCTTGCATATTAACCACTCTTTAATATCTCTTTAAAATCTTGCCTTCAATTTACTTCTTTAAATCTTTTCCTTCCCAGAGGTTGCATCACTTGATCCCTCATCTTCTTCGTTTCTTTGATGACAACTTGGCAGTTTATTTGTATTAATAAAATGGAAATTCCTTTAATCCCAGAATTCAAGCAGGCGTTTACGCAAGGTTTGAGCACCCTGCATTTAGCAACTTTGGACGCCCGATGCTGGGGAGGATCCATGCGAAGCCCTCTGATCCTCAGCTCCCCCTCCTGTGCCAGGATCCAGCAGGAAATGAGGGCTTGTGCAGTCCTGCTGCTGGTCTGATCCAGGTGCGGTGTTCCTTGTTCTGCCAAGGCTCAGCAGCAACGTGGGGACTCCAGAGTCAGGGCAAGCCCTGCATCCCTCCCTGCCAGCTGAGGCACGCTCACATGAAGCCCCCCCGCTGCTTGGGAACATCCTGGCATGGATGGGATGATGGCATTCCTTAAATCCCCGTCCAGGTCCACCCCTCCATGGCAGGACACCTCCCATTGTCCAGGGTGCTCCAGGTCACTCCAGCTTGGCCTGGCACTCCAGGAATCCAGGCTAAGCCCCAACGCTCTGGGCACCTGTTCAGGATTCTCTCTCTTTT
>NDFG01000052.1:46382-67230 GCA_002167245.1 Sporophila hypoxantha | reverse complement strand
CCCTCCTGCAGGCTCTGTGTCCATTGCAGGCAGAGAGGAGCAGCAGGAGGATTTCTCTGCCGTGCCAGGTTCCCTCACCCCCCGTTTGCTCCAGGGCCAGGGCTGAGGCTGAGCGGCTGTGACGGGCAGGAGCAGGTCCTGGCAGGGRGAGGGAGTGGGATGAGATGGGGCTGACACCTCCCATTGCCCCTGCTCGGGGTCCTGGCAGTGCTGGGGGGGCTCCGTGCCTTGGGCAGCTCCCTCTCTGTGCAGCAGAGCAGAGCAGAGCAGAGCAGGAGCTTCCCAGGGATCTGTGCCTGCCCTGATGGATCCTCTTGGGTCTGGACCACAGCTCCAGCCATTCCACAGCTCCTTCCACCCACTCTGCTGGATGGAGGCAGCTCCAAGCAATGAGGGGCAGCAGCGTTACCTGGGAGGGCTAAAAGGGATTTTGGCAYAGTAAATCCTCTCCATGGCAAGGTCAGTGAGCTGGAGGTGTCCAAAGGCAGGAGAGGGCAGAAATGCTGCTGGGAAAGGTGGGAGCCAGAGCTGCCTGTGCCTCTGCTGTGGGATGGGGCTGCTGCAGGCATGGCTGGGGCAGGGCAGGGCAGGGCAGGGCAGGAGCAGAGCCCACGTCCAGCAGCATGAGCTGGTCCCTCAGGCAGGGCCAGACCCCACGGCCCCAGGTCTGACAGCTTTGTGCAGGTGAGGAGCCAACAGAGGGCCCCAAGGGGAGCAGGGAGCTGTGAGAGCAAGGTTCCCTTCAAACCAGTGGGGTGGGATGGCGATGGGATGGATGGGATCATGGGATGGCGAAGGGATGGGATGGATGTGATGGGATGCGGATGGGATGGGATGGATTGGGATCAGTGATGGGATGGGATGGATGGGATGGGGATGGATGGATGGGATGGGATGGATGGGATCAGTGGCGATGTGGATGGGCATGGGATGGGATTGGGAATGGGATGGGATGGGATCATGGGATGGATGGGATGTGATGGGATCAGGGATGGATCAGTTGCGGATGGGATGGGATCGTGGGATGGGATGGATGGATGGGATCAGTGGGATGGGATGGGATCATGGACGGATGGATGGGATTTGGGATCAGTGGGCATGGGATGGATCAGTTGGGATGCGGATCAGTGGGATGGATTGGGATCAGTGGATGGGATTCAGTGGGATTGGGATCAGTTTGGACGGGATCAGTGGGATGGGATGGGATGGGATCAAGTGATGGATCAGTGGGTGGGATGGGATCAGTGGGAGATCGGTGGGTGGGATGGCGGATCAGTGGGAGGATGTGGATGGGATCAGTGGATGGGATCAGTGGGTGCGGAATGGAGATAGGGATGGGATGGGATGGATGGATGGGATGGGCATGGATGGGCATGCGAGATAAGTGGAGAGTGGATGGGACTGGATGGTCAGTGGGATGGGATCAGTGGGATGGGTATCAGTGGGATCGGATCAGTGGGATGGGGATGGGATAGTGGGATGGACAGTGCGATGGGATGGGATCTTGGCACCTGCCTGCCTCCTCCTGCTGCAGCCTGGTGGGAGCAGAAGACAGGGGGACCCAGCATGGCTGCAGGGGCTGGCTGTCTGCACAGCCCACACTCCCAAAGAGCTCCAGTGTGGAGCTGGCGCCAGCACAGACCCACATCCCCCGTGGGCTCTCCAGCCTTGCCTGCTGCTCCCGAGCTGGGTTTGGGGCTCTGCTGCTCCCCGGGTGGGTGCCCTGTGCCTCTCTGCCCTTCCCAGCACTCAGGCCTGCCATGTCCCTTCCTGGTGGTGTGGCATGGACACGATCCTGCGGGAATTGCAGAGCTCTGCAGGAGCTCCCTGCAGGATGAAATCCCAACCCGAGGAGCACCGGGGCACGGGGCCGCCCTGTTTGCTTTGGAGGTGTCTGCAAACACCCAAATATATCTGTAATTATTGCTGGAAAGCACCCAGCCAGCCTCTCCCGTGTTAACCAGCACTGGGTTCCCTGGGAGCCAGGGGAGCTCCAGAGCCCTTGCTGGGACATCACAGGGAGCCTTTAGCTGTCACCTGTGGTACCAGCCTGAGCTCTGCCTGGGGCTGCTCTCCAGGATTTTCCCCTTCCCAGCCGCTGCTGGAGCAGGAGGCAGAGGGATGTGGGCTCAGAGGTGATTTTGGGGCGGCAGGCAGCTCCTGTCAGGGCAGTGGCCAGGTGGCTGTGCAGGCAGGCCCCTGGCCTGCTCCGAACAGCCAGCTCTTGCACAGCCTGCCCCATTCCAGCTCCAGCTGGACATCTACTTCCTGCCTAGAACACAGACAAACACTCAGTCCTGCCTGCCCCATTCCGCTCCAGCTGGACATCCGAGCTCCACTGCCCAAGGACCCAGACCCCAACAGCTCCTGCGCACCTGCCATTCCAGCTCCAGCTGGACATCCGACCTTCCTCCCCAGGAGCCACAGACCCAACAAGCCAGCCCTGCCTGCCCCATCCCAGAGCTAGCGACATCCTAGACTTCACGCAGGGCACTAGACCAACAGAAGAACACTCGAGTCGCATAGCCTAAGACGACAACAAGTGATCAAGTCGAAGTAAGAGACATCCAAGCATCACAAGAGAACCACAGACCCAAAACCAGGCCTAGCCAAGAGGATGCCAAATACAGTCAAGACGAGCGGACAATGAGGGGCTCCCACGGCCCCAATGGAGCAAGACCCAAAGGCCGACAGCGCTGCCATCCCAGCTCCAGTCTGGATCATCCCGAGCCTCCCACTGCCCCAGGAGCCCAGACCAACAGTCCAGGCTTCCCTGCCAAGCATCCTGCACCATTCCAGCTTCCAGCTGGCCATCCTGACCTTCCCACTGCCCCCAGAGCCACCAGACCCAACAGCCCAGTCTCCTAACAGAGCAATCCTGCACCATTCCCAAGCTCCAGCTGGACATTCCTGACCCTTTCCCACTGCCCCAGGGCCACAGACCCAACAGCCCAGCTCCCTGTCCCTGCCCCCATCCCAGCTCCAGCTGGACATCCCGAGCCTCCACTGCCCCAAGGAGGCCCACAGGACCCAACAGTCCCAGCTCCCTGCCAGAGCATCCTGCCACCATTCCCAGCTCCAAGCTGGCCATGCCTGACCTTCCAGCTGCCCAGTGAGCCACAGGACCCAACAGCCAGCTCCTAACAGAGCATCCTGCACATTCGCCAGCTTCCAGGCTGGGACATCCTGACCTTCCCACTGCCCCAGGGAACCACAGACCAACAGCCCAGCTCCTGCCCTCCCCATTCCCAGCTCAGCTGGATATTCCGAGCCTCCCACTGCCCAAGGAACCACGACCAACAGCCCAGCTCCCTTGCAGAGCATCCTGCACCATTCCCAGCTCCAGCTGGACATCCCGAGCCTCCCACTGCCCCAAGAAACCACAGACCCGTCTGTGCTCGGGTTTAATTGCTGCTTTTCTGGAGCACTTCAAAGAGTGTTTCTAACCGCAGTATGTGGCACATATTATTAGATTTGTTTTTGGAATATAATGATAAACTGTTGCCATTATGGAGGTAGACGTAATTATCCGAAATCTATTTTAATCTATTCTGCCTTTTAAATATTCTATGTTCCCTTTTAATAAGAGGTAGCATCCAGGCTTTGATGTTGTAGCGGAGGTGTAGAAAGCTCTCCTCTCCTTGCTGCAAATGTTAATTGAATAGCCTCCCTTTCTCTTCATTAGCCGCATTAGCTTGCATTAACACCTTTTAATATCTCTTTAAAATCTTGTTCAATTTACTTTCTTTAATCTTTTCCTTTCCCAGAGTGTTGCATCACTTTGATCCTCATCTTCTTCTTTTCTTTGATGACAACTTGGAGTTTAATTTGTATTTGAATTGAAATGGAAATTTCCTAATTCCCCAGAATTCAGCAGGCGTTTTACAAGGGTTTGGCARCTGCATTAGCATTTGGGGCTGCCCGTGCTGGGGAGGGATCCTGGAGCCCTCTGGATCCTCAGCTCCCCTCCTGTGCCAGGATCCAGGCAGGGAGATGAGGGCTTGTGCAGCTCCTGCTGCTGGTCTGATCCCAGGTGCTGGGTGTTCCTGGTTGTGCCAAGGGCTCAGCAGCACGTGGGGAGCTCCAGAGGTGCGGGAGCAAGCCCTGCATCCCTCCCTGCCAGCTGGGCAGTGCTCACAGGAGCCCCCACGCTGCTGGGAATCAATCCTGGCATGGGATGGGATGGGATGGCATCCTTAAATCCCCTCCAGTGCCACCCCTGCCATGGCAGGGACACCTCCCATTGTCCCAGGGTGCTCCAGGTCACGTCCAGCTTGGCCTTGGGCACTGCCAGGGATCCAGGGGCAGCCCCAGCTCTGGGCACCTGTGCCAGGGCCTGCCCGTGGCCTCCTCTGGACTCTCTGACTATGGATGGTTAGGATTAAAATGTAAGAAATCAGCTCTCCTTTGAAAGAAATACTAATTTTTTTTTAAGGTCTTTATTCCTGATGCTCTTCCTCAGAGCACTTGATATTTGTCAAAAGCACCTTGGTGTGGATTTTAACAATAKCASCACAGATGAATCACTGTTTTTTTCCGAGTGCTTTGAATGGCACTCGGTGAGCCCAAAAGAAGAGGCTGTTGATTGATACATTATTCCCAGGCTTGAAMTCTTGATTTCTGTAAATCCTTTGCTCCCCTGCAGAGCAGTGCCTGGGATATGGGGCAGCCCATTCCTGCTGGGACCGTGGCTGGGGCTTGTTTTGCAGTGCTGGGTGGCTCAGAATGCAAAATCACTGAGGGGCAGAGAGGCTCCCCAGCATCAGAGTGGCTRGTGCAGTGTCCAGGTGACAGTCCCCGTGTCCCCCATCCCTGGGGCTGCCCTTGGGTGTCATCCCTCAGCTCATCCCAGCCCCTTCAGCCCCCTGGTCCCCTCTTCCCCAGGGGCTCCACACGCCCTCGGTGCCCGGGCAAGGCTGGGGCTGGGCCATGGTGAGCACCCTCAGCAGCTCCAGAGGGATCCAGGAATTTGGGATGAGGCTGATCTTGTCTCTCCCAAGGCTCTCAAAGGCTCCAGTGTGGGAATGGATGGATCTCCAGGCTCCAGGGGGTGTTCCAGAGCGGGGACTGTGCTGTGCTGCTRTGTCAGGCTGCTGTGCTCTCACCTCCACAGCCCTGCCTGCACAGAGGGGAKTTCACGGCGTGCTTTGCATCTTTTCCCTTTTAAATCCCTGCAAAGGAYGCTCTGATTTCTGAAGCGTTGCTCTTTTCCTTCTCTTCCCTTTCAGGGAGAGGAGCTTTGCTGGGAGGCTGGTGCTGTGCTCCTGGGGAAACGGCAGATTTGTCACTTCCCCACCCTGCGCCTCTGATCCTCCATTTAAACCAGAGGCAGCAGCTCAAAGCAGCTCCCCGGCTGGCAGGGAAGAGCCGTGTGAGATGGAAGGARACAGGGAATGTCTGTGAGGGATCACAGCTGATCAGGGAGAATGGGGAGGTGGGGTCACAGAGCACGACCTTGCCCCAGGCTCCTGGCAGAGCAGCAGCAAGAGCTGGATGGGATGGGGAAGGAGTGAGACCAYGAGTGTCAGAGAGGCAGGACTGGCAGTGTTCTGTGTCCTTCCTCAGCCACACTCCTCCTCCTCCTGGCCACAGCTGGAGGTGTGTCCTGCTGGACACGCTCCAGGCACGCSTGGCCTCCTGGATCAAGGTGTGAACTTGTCCCCGTGTCAGGTGAGCTCTTCTGGCCTCTGGCGCTGGSTTTGGGCTGAAAGGAGCCCGGGGGTGTGACCTGGGTGTCTCTGAGGGCTCGGTTTGGGACATCAGCAGGGATGTGCCATCACACTGAACCCTGGACCTCGCCGTGTCCCCTCGCCCGGGTCTGAGGGCACGAGGAACTGCACCAGTGCCAGCTCCAGCAGCTCGGGCTCAGCTCGGTCCCACTAGCCCAGGGCTGCAGGGTGAGGAGCTGCAGGCTCTCTGGATTGAGGCAAAGCGCCGTTCCCATCCCAGATTTCCAAGGCACCTGGTGAGTGCAGTGCTGCTCCGGCTGGCTGTGGCCCTCTCCACTGCTCCYGATCCTGGGAGAGAAAAACAGCCTGGAGCACTGTTGGTTTTCCTCCCTCCTCACGTCCTGGGAGAGATTTGTCTGTACACTGTGCTTGATTGAAGTGGACTTTTATCTTCCTGCTGATTTTCCTGTCTCCAACCCCCTTGGTAAACCTCACGCTCTGGTGAAAACCTCGAGCTGTGAAACCCCAAGGGGAGCCCTGCCCGGTGCCTGGGTGGCACTGGAGGGGCACGGGGATGCCTGGGGCCGGGAGCAGCCTGGCAGCCCCTCCGTGGGTGCCTGGGGCACCTCGGGGTGCCCTTCCCACAGCCCCACAGCGAGGGGTGCAGGGTGGCCCTGGGGACAGAGCCCACCTCGCCCGGCGGTGCCGCTTGCGCAAGGTCCCGTCACAAACCGCAGCGGCTCCGGGGCCTCCCAAACACATCCAAACACGTGTTTGTGRTCCTGCCCGGTCCTGCCCGCTCCTGTGGGAGCCTGGCAGGACCTGGCTGTGTCATCCCAAGCTGCAGTTTCACTAGCAGCCCTCGGGAAGGGCCTGGCGTGGCGTGAGAAGCTGCCCCTGGATGTTTGCGTGGCTGCTGCGCCTCTGCCTCTGCTTCTGCACCCGGGGCTGCTTCTCTTGTGATTTACAGCATGGAAAGAGGCACAGGATGTGAAACCCGGCCTCAGTCGGGTTTAATTAGGTTATAGATGAGAAGAACAAAGAGCTTGGGGGGCTGAGGGCTGTGGCAGACCCAAGCCTTGCTGGCCGTGGCAGTGGCGGTGGGTAGGTGGGGTGGGATGTGCCAGGGGTGCCCTTTGCTGGCTCTGCTGGGTATTTGCACAGTGCCCTCCTTCCACCCCTCCTGCAGCGGCTGCCAGGTGCCCCCAGCCCCCTCCCTGCTGGTTTTTGACTGCAAACTGGGCCAGGATCCTGCTGTGCCCATGGGCTGCCCGTGGGGTTTGGGGTGCTGGCAGACCCGAGGGCTGGGCTGTGCTGGGAGAGACTGGCTCGGGCAGCTCTTGGAAAAAGGCTGCAACAAAGCAGCTCCTCGGTAATGCTGAGACTCTAAGGGAAGGAGATTTAAATACTGCCAGGAGGCTGTGCCCACATGAAGGGAAACAAACCCAGTTTTCCATGTGCTTTGGTCCAAAGAGCACCGAGCATCCAGCACAGACCCCTTTGCTGGAGAGGGATGTCTTCYACCAGGGTGGTTTGACTTCAGAGGCGTATGCACAAGAATGAGGAATATTTCCCATTATTAAATCCAGTTTTATTTGCTTATAACTTTACAGTTAGCTCGGGGGGAAAAGCTTTCTGTGGGCAGCGTCTGCTTTAGGTTGAAACTTTGTATTTGGGAAGTTTTGGCGAAAACAATCCGACCACATCTGAGAGCGCTGGGAGGGAAGCAGTCTGCTTTGACATGCTGAAAAAGCCAAATGAAAGGCACGCAGAGCCCCCTGGCACGCTGGGCAGCACGGCAGGAGCCAGGGCTGCTGGCACCCACCCTGCAGCTCCAGCCCTCTGCCCTGGGTTTGCTGCTCTTGGGGCACGACAGATCCTGAGCTGGGCATCCCCAGCCAGGGGTGGCATCACCCCTCAGTGCTCCTGGGCGGGGAGGATGGGCCAGGGTTGGTCTGTGCCCCACGGGGGGCTCTGGGTCACATCCCCGTGTGGGTATCAGGGGTGCTGGCCCTGCCTCACCACCCCTGTGCAGGGCACAGCAGGGCTGGCACAGGCAGTGCCATGGGAGGAAGGCAGAGGGTGGCTGGGCTTGCCAGGGGGCCGTTTGAGCTGGCTGTCCCACTTGGAAGGGGTGCAAAAGGGGATTTCTTGGGCTGTGGGGCACCTCCCTCCCACCCAAGAATGGCTCCATCMCCCTGCAGGAGCTTCAGCTGCAGCACAGCCCCTGGGGCCGGGGGCACCAGCAGCGCCAGCTGAGCTCAGACAGCCTGGAAAGGAGCAGAGCCTGGGCAGGGGGCTGGGATCAGCAGGGCTGGGGAGCCGCAGCACAGCCCAGCCTCTCCAGCACAGCCCAGTCTCTCCAGTTATGGCCCAGTCTCTCCCCAGCAAGCCCAGTCTCTCCCAGTATGGCCCAGTCTCTCCCAGCACGCCCAGCTTCCCAGACAGCCGCCAGCTCTCCAGCTCCCAGCTGCCAGTCTCTTCCCAGCACGGCCCAGGTTCTCCCGCAGCCAGTCCTCAGCCAGCACGGCCAGTCATCTCCAGCACACCCAGTCTGCTCCCAGCACAGCCGCTCCCACCAGCGCCCATCTCTCCAGCACAGGCCAGTCTTCGCACAGCCAGTTCCTCCAGCACAGGCCCAGTCCTCTCGCGCACCCCCAGTCTCTCCCAGCACGGCCAGTCTCTCCCAGTATGGGCCGTCTCCAGCACGGCCCAGTCTTCCAGCATAGCCCAGTGGGATCTGCAGGATCTGTAGGGATCTTGCAGGTGTGAGGGTCTGCAGGGATTCTGCAGGATTTGCAGGGTCTGCAGTGTCTGCAGGGATGCAGGGGTGTGCTTATCTGCATGGATCTCATGGATCTGCAGGATCTTGCAGTGGTCTGCACGGAATCTGAAGGGATCTGCAGGGTCTGCACCTCCAGTGCAAACACCAGGTGGGATAGCTTGGGCTGGCATCTGAACGTGAGAACATCACTATTAATGGATTCAATGTCATCGGTGCAATTCCCTTCTCCCTCTGGCGCAGAAAAAATAATTTTCCCATGAAAGCTGGCGTCCTCCCGGCGCTGTGTTTGACTGCCCTGAGGGCACTAAGGGCTGCGGCAAAGAGCACCCTTCCCGTGCAGTATATTGTATGGATAATCAGCAGGTATAGGCAGGGAGCAGGAATTTATTCTGGTCATTATTAAATGATAGACATGGCCATATTTAAATTTCTCTGATCTGCAGCAGCTCAGCAGGGAGGGCGAGAGGAAGTCGGGGGAAACCAAAAACCTCTGGCACGTTCTGCAAGGTGCTGGATGTCTAGAGCTGAGCCCTGGTGTGCCCTCTGCTGCCAGCCTGGCCTGGGTCACGGAGCGAGCAGGGGCAGCTGGCACAGAGGGTGCTGGACAGAATCAGAATCCTGGAATGGTTTGGGTGCAAAGGACCTTAAATCCCAACCACGTGTTTGTGTTCCTGCCCTGGGCAGGACACCTCCCACTCCCCCAGGTCGCTCCAAGCCTGTCCAACGTGGCCTTGTCACTGGGAGAAGGAAATGATCCTCAGCCCACCCCAGGAACTCCTGGGTCCCCTGTGCCTCCCAGCAGATAGCGGGGTGCTGAACCCTGTGGGCATCAGGGCTGTGAATGCCCCTTTCCATGGGCACCGGGGCTGTGAATGCCCCTTTCCCCATCCCTGAGGGGCTATGAATGCCCCTTTCCCCATCCCTGAGGGGCTGTGAATGCCCCTTTCCGTGGGCACTGGGGCTGTGAATGCCCCTTTCCCCATCCCTGAGGGGCTGTGAATGCCCCTTTCTGTGGGCATCAGGGCTGTGAATGCCCCTTTCTGTGGGCACCCGGGGCTGTGAATGCCCCTTTCCATGGGCACCGGGGCTGTGAATGCCCCTTTCCTCATCCCTGAGGGGCTGTGAATGCCCCTTTCCGTGGGCACCGGCACTGTGAATGCCCCTTTCCCCATCCCTGAGGGGCTGTGAATGCCCCTTTCCGTGGGCACTGGGGCTGTGAATACCCCTTTCTGTGGGCACTGGGGCTGTGAATACCCCTTTCTGTCGGCACTGGGGCTGTGAATGCCCGTTTCTGTGGGCACCGGGGCTCTGAATGCCCCTTTCCCCATCCCTGAGGGGCTGCGAATGCCCCTTTGCATGGGCACTGGGGCTGTGAATGCCCCTTTCCCCATCCCTGAGGGCCTGCGAATGCCCCTTTCTGTGGGCACCAGGGCTGTGAATGCCCCTTTCTGTGGGCACCGGGGCTGCGAATGCCCCTTTCTGTGGGCACCGGGGCTGTGAATGCCCCTTTCTGTGGGCACCAGGGCTGCGAATGCCCCTTTCCCCATCCCTGAGGAGCTGTGAATGCCCCTTTGCATGGGCACTGGGGCTGTGAATGCCCCTTTCCCCATCCCTGACGGGCTGCAAATGCCCCTTTCCGTGGGCACCAGGGCTGTGAATGCCCCTTTCCCCATCCCTGAGGGGCTGCGAATGCCCCTTTCCCCATCCCTGACGGGCTGCGAATGCCCCTTTCTGTGGGCATCAGGGCTGTGAGTGCCCCTTTCCCCATCCCTGAGGGGCTGTGAATGCCCCTTTGCGTGGGCACTGGGGCTGTGAATGCCCCTTTNGCTGCCAGCCTGGCCTGGGTCACGGAGCGAGCAGGGGCAGCTGGCACAGAGGGTGCTGGACACGGAATCAGAATCCTGCAACGGTTTGGGTGCAAAGGACCTTGAATCCCAACCACGTGTTTGTGTTCCTGCCCTGGGCAGGACACCTCCCACTCCCCCAGGTCGCTCCAAGCCCTGTCCAACGTGGCCTTGCCACTGGGAGAAGGAAATGATCCTCAGCCCACCCCAGGAACTCCTGGGTCCCCTGTGCCTCCCAGCAGATAGAGGGGTGCTGAACCCTGTGGGCACCGGGGCTGCGAATGCCCCTTTCTGTGGGCACCGGGGCTGCGAATGCCCCTTTCTGTGGGCACCGGGGCTGTGAATGCCCCTTTCCCCATCCCTGAGGGGCTGTGAATGCCCCTTTCCGTGGGCACCAGGGCTGTGAATGCCCCTTTCCCTATCCCTGAGGGGCTGTGAATGCCCCTTTCCCCATCCCTGAGGGGCTGTGAATGCCCCTTTCCGTGGGCACTGGGGCTGCGAATGCCCCTTTCCCCATCCCTGAGGGGCTGTGAATGCCCCTTTGTGTGGGCACTGGGGCTGTGAATGCCCCTTTCTGTGGGCACTGGGGCTGTGAATGCCCCTTTCCCCATCCCTGAGGGGCTGCAAATGCCCCTTTCCCCATCCCTGAGGGGCTGCAAATGCCCCTTTCCATGGGCACTGGGGCTGTGAATGCCCCTTTCCCCATCCCTGAGGGGCTGTGAATGCCCCTTTCTGTGGGCACTGGGGCTGTGAATGCCCCTTTCCGTGGGCACAGGGGCTGTGAATGCCCCTTTCCCCATCCCTGAGGGGCTGTGAATGCCCCTTTCCCCATCCCTGAGGGGCTGTGAATGCCCCTTTGCGTGGGCACCAGGGCTGTGAATGCCCCTTTCCCCGTCCCTGAGGGGCTGTGAATGCCCCTTTCCATGGGCACCGGGGCTGTGAATACCCCTTTCCCCATCCCTGAGGGGCTGCGAATGCCCCTTTCTGTGGGCACCGGGGCTGTGAATGACCCTTTCCCCATCCCTGAGGGGCTGTGGGCACCGAGCGTGACCCCGGGGCTCTGCAGGGGCTTCCTGGAGCTCCCGGAGGCAGCCCTGGCCCAGCCAAGCCTGGCTTTGTGGGGAGCAGCTGGAAAGCCGGGCCGGGTCTCGCTTGGCTGAGGGCACAGGAAGGAGGAGGCGCCGGGGCTGCTCCTGCACAAAGCCCGAGCTGCACGAATCAGCTCCCTAATCCTNGGCCGGGTCTCGCTTGGCTGAGGGCACAGGAAGGAGGAGGCGCCGGGGCTGCTCCTGCACAAAGCCCGAGCTGCACGAATCAGCTCCCTAATCCTCCCCAGCACAATCAGAGCCCGCCTGCCCCAAAGGGACCCCCGGCCCTTGCAGAGCTCGGGGTTGGGCTTGGCTGCCCAGGCGGGCATCCCCGCGGGCACCGGGCCCGGCTCCAGCAGCTCCTGCAGCTGGCACGGGCAGGGAGCGGCTCTGCAGCATCCAGCCAGGCCCCTTGTCCCGCTGGGACCGGCCTCTCCTCCCTCTCCGTGCCTGCTCTGCCATTGTCCCTGGGCATGGGGCACGGCCCTGCAGCAGCATCTGCTGCCCATCCCTGCCCCGGGCCTCCTGCCTGGTGGGACCCTGCTGCTCCTGAGGGATCCCAGAGCCCATGGCTGTGGGACCTGGGTGGCACCCAGCCGCGGGTGCAGGGGGTTCCTACTGGGGTGCAGGGGTCCTACTGGGGTGCAGGGGTTCCTATTGGGGGGTAGGAGCTTCCTATGTAGGGTTTATTCAGGATGGTCCTCTTGGGGTGTGCAGGGGGTCCTACTGGGGTGCAGGGGGGTCCTATTGGGGTGTAGGAGCTTCCTATTAGGGTTCAGGGGCCTCTTGGGGTGCAGGGTGATCCTACTGGGGGTGCAGGGGTCCTCTTGGGCGTGCAGGGGATCCTACTGGGGTGCAGGGGATCCTATTGGGATGTTAGGAGCTCCTGTTGGGTGCCGCTTTAGGGGTTAGTGGTCCTATTGGGTGCAGGGTCCTCTTGGGGTGCAGGGGATCCTATTGGGATGTAGGTGACCCTGTTGGGATGTAGGTGACCCTGTGTGGGCGTGTAGGTTGAACCCTGTGTGGTTGCAGTGTGGTCCTGTTGGGATGTAGGTGACCCTGTGTGGGTGCAGGTGGTCCTGTCAGGGTCCAGCTGGTGCTGTTGGGGTGCAGGGCCCTGCTGCAGGCACAGGGAGCTCTGACACCCAGAGATCATCACCCCAACCTCCGCCCCATCAGCCCTGCCAGAGCCCAGCCCCGCAGCCTGGCCAGGTGCCCCACAGGTGTGTGCTTTGGGGGCAGACTCTGGGGACGAGCAGGGCCCCCCCAGGACTCTCCCTCCCCTCAGTTTATCCCAGCCCGGAGCCGCAGCGGAGCCCAGCAGCTCCTGCAGAGTTTGCTCAGGGTTATGATGTACAGAGGGCTGGAAATGAAAGGGAATATTGRGCCTTTGAAAAGGAGAGGAATCGTGTCTGCTGTGTTAAATTCAGAGACCTGGATGTGGYAAAAAAAAAAGCGTGTGGGTGTGATGAAAAGCTTCCCAGGAGTTCARGGCGTGTAATTGGGCTGGGAGGGAAATCAGGGGCTGGGCACGGAGGGGACACAGGGGAGGAGCAGGGACACAAGTGCCACAGCCCGGGCTGGTGTTTGAACAGCGCCTGCGAGTCCCAGAACGGGCCATTAGGAATTAAAGAGATGCTGTTAATCCGGGCTGGAAATAAAGCAGGACACACACGAGCTCGTCTGGTTGGTCTGGCCTGCTGCTGGTGTCAGCTTCAATTGGAATAAACAAGTGTTGCTGGGCTGCTGCAGCTCCTGGAAGGCAGAGCAGGGCTGGGAGCGCCGCTCCCACATGAGAACCACTTGCCCAATTCCTGCTCATTTTTAAAGACAGGCGGTTGTGAAAGCGAGAGGGTACTCAGGGGTGCTCATTACCACTTCTGCCTTGCAAGAGTTTTCCTCCAGCGCCCATAAAAACCCCGCTCGCTCTCACCAGAGACTCCACATCAAATATTCAAGGCAGATTACACCCAGAGCCACACAGGAGGAGGGGGGAGGGGGAAAAAAACCCTCTAAACTGTTCAGTTGCTTTAATAAAAGAGTCAAAAAGGTTAAGAAAGAGGAAGGCAGGCGGGAGGGAGGGAGAGGCTCGGCGCTGGTCCCGGGGCAGCGCTGCTGGCACTGAATGCCAGCCTGGCCCAGCCCAGCCTGTGTTTGAAGTGGCTGCTGCTCCTGCCAGCCAACTCGGGGCACAGGWTGGCTCAGCCGAGCCAGGAGCAAGGCCCTGGCTGGGGAGAGCAGCACGTGGCTGCTGCAGCAGCTGCAGCAGTGCTGCTGGCACGGAGCAGCTCCCAGCTCCCAGCTCCAGGTGGGTGCTCGCTGTTCCTGCCCCGCAGCCCCTCGGAGATGGCTCTGGCTCTGCACACAGGAGCTCCTGCTGCTGCTGCTGCTGCTCTGGGGGAGGCTCTGGGTGGGAGAAGGCTGGATGTGAGTGTCTGTGTTTGTGTCCAGCTGGCAGTGGAGCCCAGCCAGCCTCTCTGGTGGCAGGGATGCGGCTCTCCCTGCAGCCCGGGGTTTGTTCCGGTGCTGCGGTGCCCCAGTGAAACCTCCCAAACCTGCCAAAGCTCCCGGGAGCACCGCAGATAACATCTCCCCCCAAAACACGCTCTGCTCTCRCTCTCTCATGTTTTTCTACCGCCTCATTACTTTTCTCCTGCRGCTGGTGCTGCCAGCAGAGCCCTGGTGGTGGAGAGGCGGCGCTGCGGTGTGAGCCCAGCCCGGGGCTGCTTCTGGGGAGCTGTGCCATCCTGGCTGCTGGCACAGGGCCCTGCGTGCCCGGGGCTCTGGGGGCACCTGGCTGCCGGCCCTGAGCAGCACTGGGGGTGGTGAGCAGCCTGCAGCAGGCCTGTGGTGCCTGTGTGGTCCCCGAGCCCTTCCCATGAGCTCTGTGTGTTATTGGGGGTGGTTTTGGGGCCAGGGCTTGAAGCCAGCCTGGCCCTGGTGCCCAGAGCCCCCCAGGCCCTGCCAGTGCCCCCTACCCCGTGTGACTGCAGGGCTCCTTGGGGACAGAGCCCTGTGTGACTGCAGGGCTCCTTGGGGACAGAGCCCTGTGTGACTGCAGGGCTCCTTGGGGACAGGGCTGTTTGCTGGGGTGTTTGTGTCACCCCAGTGTCACACTGAGGGGACCCCAGAGCCCCTCCTGTGGCTCTCAGCTCTCCCTGGGATCCCGGCCAGCCCGTGGCTGCTCAGGATTYCTGGGAATGTTCCCCTGGAGAAGGGAAGGATCCAGGGAGAGCTCAGAGCCCTMCCAGGGCCTGYAGGGGCTCCAGGAGAGCTGSAGAGGGGCTGGGGACAAGGSATGGAGGGACAGGCACAGGGAATGGCTCCCACTGCCAGAGGGCAGGGKTGGYTGGGAMATTGGAAGGAATTCCTGTCTGTGGGGGTGCCAGGGGCTGGCACAGGMCCCAGAGCTGGTGCTGGCTGTGCAGGGGGGACACTGACCCCAGGACCCAGCCCTGGGCACCCCCAGGTCACCCCAGGCCCTGGGGCTCTGTGTCAGAGGCTGCTGACACACGGGCGTTTCTCGGGATGGTGTTTTATTCCTGTGGTCTTGTTTCTGGTGGAAATTAGTCAGCGTTCCAGGGCACAAACCTCAAGCCACGGCCACATTCWGAGCCGGCTCAGCGCTGCCACCGTTCCACAAACCACTTCCTTCCCTGCAGCCTCCTGCAGCCAGGCCTGAGGGTGATCAYAGGGCAGGAGCAGGGCTGGGAGGCAGGAGCTGGGCATCCCCAGCCAGGCTCTGCTCCAGAGCACAGGTCCCACGTGGAATCCAGAGCCCCAGAGAGTGTTTGGCTTGGAAGGGATTTAAATCCCATACCATCCCACCCATCCATCCCCATCCACCCCATCCATCCCATCCCATCCCATCCCATTCCCATCCCACTCCATCCCACATCCCATCCCATCCCATCCCATCCCATCCCATCCCATCCCATCCCATCCCATCCCATCCCATCCCATCCCACTGATACCCATCCCATCCATCCCACCTCTGCCATGGCAGGGACACCTTCCACCATCCCAGCTGCTCCAAGCCCCACCCAGCCTGGCCTGGGCATTCCAGGTGCTGCTCTGGGCACTGTGCCAGGGCCTGCCCACCCTCACCATCCACCTTTGCCATGGACAGAGACATTTTAAGAAGGGGTTTTTTTACAGCTGGGTGCTCCCTTTCCTGGAGCTCCTGCAGGAGGAGGACACGTAAGGAGCTCTGCACCTTCCCCAGGCACAGCCCCCCACAACAGATGCATCCCACTGATTCCTTTCCTTGGGTGGCAGGCTGCAATTTGTGTTGGAGTTTGGCTTTCGAGTGAAACTCTTGGCTTGTC
Organism: Sporophila hypoxantha; assembly: GCA_002167245.1. Taxonomy (NCBI): domain Eukaryota; kingdom Metazoa; phylum Chordata; class Aves; order Passeriformes; family Thraupidae; genus Sporophila; species Sporophila hypoxantha. Next base: position 51,516 of record NDFG01000052.1, on the reverse strand, counting down.
ACTCTCAAGGCACAACACGCTCCCTAAATAGCAGGGCTAAATTTCCCACCTAGCCTTAAAAAATAAAAGAGTCCTCTGCCAAATGAAAGACAATTTCAGTATTCTTTGTTGTTGCAACAAATTGGGTGGATACTGTCAGACTTCTGTATTCTGGGAATACTTCCAGAGCCTCTTTCTGTGTGCAAGTCGGTTACCATGTAATTGTCAACTTAAATTGCAGTGTTGGATAACTGAGCTGGGGCTGAGAGAATCTCTCTGTGAGCCTCAGCCCGCTGGCTCTGCGAGCCAGGAGAGGGAGCAGAGGGGGCTGCAGGCCCGGGGGCTGCTCTGGGGCCTTTGGGCTGTTTGTGGTGGCGTCATACAGATGCTAAGCACAGCCCTGCTCGGGCAGGAGGGATCACGGAGTCACTGAGGCTGAAAAACCCTCCAAGGTCATGGAATCCATGCTGTGCCCACCTTGTCACTGCATCCAGGGCATCCTGGGCACCTCCAGGGTGGGGGATCCACCTGGGCACTCATTCCCTGAAGGTCACAGCCAGGGCAGGGCACAGGGACAGGGCACAGGGGACAGGGGACAGGGCCTGCGGCTTCAGGGACTAAACAAACGCTGCTTTCGATGCGATGGAACGTCTTCACCCTCTTCCTTCCCCTTTCAAGCTGGCAGCTCGTTGTGCTGTGTTTGTTTTAGCCCAATCCCAGTGACAATTAGCGCTCCGAGCCAGATTAAGCTGTTTTTTGCTTGTTTTCCTTTTCACTTTGATTTCCACCTCCTCAAATTCTTAATCCTCCGAATATTTCATCTCTTGTAAGCCCCTCAGTGGAGGGGCTCCCAGTGGGCCCAGCTCTGTTCCAGCTGCTCTGCTGGAGCTGCAGCTCAGAGCAGCTTCCCCTGCCCAACCACAGCATCCGCGATGGGGAACTGTGCTGGCACCCAGGGGAACCTGGGGCTGCCTGGGAAAACAGAGCTGCCCTGCTTCCACCTCCCCTGGCACGTGGGAGCCCCTGTGCGGCCCTGGCAGGAGAGCCTGCCCTCGGGTTGGAAGGGAAAGGGTCAGGGTGGTGTGAGCCCCAAGGGGTGTGCAAGGGGTGTGCTGGGTGAGGGAATGACCAGGATGGCCCTGTGGGGTCAGGTGTGTCAGAGCAGAGCCCCAAGGGGTGCCCCCTGTGCAAGGGGTGTGCTGGGATAAGGAATGACCAGGGATGGCCCTGTGGGGTCAGAGCAGAGCCCAAGGGGTGCCCCCTGTGCAAGGGGTGTGCTGGATAAGGAATGACCAGGGATGGCCCTGTGGGGTCAGGGTGGTGTGAGCCCCAAGGTGCCCCCTGTGCAAGGGGTGGTGCTGGGATGAGAGAATGACCAGGGATGCCCTGTGGGGTCAGGGAATAGCCCAGACTGGGAGGGACCCCCAGGGATCATCCAGCCCAGAGCCCCTGTCGCTGCTGGACACGAAAGAACACGAGCGCACGCAGCTGTTCTCAAGGTGAAGAAAAAGGAAGTTTATTTTTTGATTCTAACATTTATAGTTTTCTAAGAGTGACAGTGGGTTGGAGGGTGACAGTGCCACCCTCGCCAATGACACTGGACAAACAATAGTCTATCAGCTTTTTGTTCTTCTATAAAGGAATGCCAAACAAGGAGTTATTTACAGAAAGTGTGTGAGAAAGTTTGCTACAAGAATATTCAGCAATCAGAAGGCTTAGAAATTCTTAAAAAATCAGGGCAACATCCCCACCAACCCCACCCTGGGCACTCCTGGGAGCACGTTCCAAACACCCAGCCATTCCTGCCTCCTGCCCATCTGATTGTGATTCCCCACCAAAAGCTGCACTTCTGCCTCTTTTCCTGTGGCTGCTTCCTGGGATGCTCTGGGACTCAGGGCTGGGGCTCTGCCTGTGCTTGTGCTGTTGACAAAAACACTTTCTGATGGGCAGCTGCTTTCTCCTGCCTGTCAGAATGTCATCTCCAGCTCGAGCCAGCTCTGCAGGGCTGTCCATTGGGACAGACACACTCCCACTCCAGACCTTCCTCCTGCCTGGCAGGGCAGCTGGGAGAGGGGGCTGGCTCTGATCCAGCCTGGTGCTGGGCCCTGGTGTCCCTGTCCCCAGGGCTGATGTCACAGGGGTGGCTGCTCTTTGTAAGGAGCCCTTTCACCATCCAGACCTGCTCCTCGATTCCCTTTGACCACCCAGACCCCCCCTGCTCCTCAATGTCCCTTTGACCACCCAGACCTGCTCCTCGATGTCCCTTTGACCATCCCAGACCTGCTCCTCTAATGTCCTTTTTACCACCCAGAACCCCCCTGCTCCTCAATGTCCTTTGACCACCCAGACCCCCCTGCTCCTCAATTGTCCCTTGACCACCCAGACCTGCTCCTCGATGTCCCTTTGACCATCCAGACCTCTCCTCAATGTCCTTTTTACCACCCAGACCCCCCTGCTCCTCAATGTTCCCTTTGACCACCCAGACCCCCCCTGCTCCTCGGCATCCCCGTGGCGTTGCAGGGCTGTGTCTCCAGGAGGAACCCCTGACACGAAGCAGCTACTTTCCAGCAGGCTCAGGGAGCCCTGCAGGGCTCCAGTGCTGCTCACCTGGGTGAAGCAGCTTTTCCAGCAGGCCCAGGGAGCCTGCAGAGCTCCAGTGCTGCTCACCTGGGTGAAGCAGCTCCTCCAGCAGGCTCAGGGAGCCCTGCAGAGCTCCAGTGCTGCTCACCTGGGTGAAGCAGCTCTTCCAGCAGGTTCAGGGAACCCTGCAGAGCTTCCAGTGCTCCTCACCTGGGTGAAGCAGCTCCTCCAGCAGGTTCAGGGAGCCCTGCAGAGCTCCAGTGCTGCTCACCTGGGCCGTGTGCTCCCGCTCAGAGCCCCGGGTGGCTCGGGCTGGCTGGGACGAGCATTCCCTGGCAGCAGCGGCTCCAGGAGCGGTGCCAAGGGAGCTGCGGTGGCATATGTTCCCTCTCAGAGCAGGGTTACACCCCCGGCTCATTAGGAGCTCCTTGCCTCGTCTGTCTTGGGGCATATGCAGGAGGGCCGGTGCCAAGCTGGCAGCGTCGCAGCAGCATGCTCCCAGAGGCTGGCAGGGAGCTTTTTCTCCTGCACTCCTGTGCCCCCACAAAAGCTTTCTCCTGCACTGCTGTGCTCCCACAAAAGGTTTCTCCTGCACTCCTGTGCTCCCACAAAAAGGTTTCTCTGCAACTCTGTGCTCCCACAAAAAGGTTTCTCCTGCACTCCTGTGCTCCCACAAAAGGTTTCTCCTGCACTCCTGTGCCCCACAAAAAGGTTCTTCCTGCACTCCTGTGCTCCCACAAACGCGGCCCCAGCATCCGAGCATCCCAAGATCCCCGAGCATCCCCAGCATCCTGCCCCAGGTGATCCTGACCAGGAGCGGTCGGGATGGCGTGGGTGGGGGGGATCCGGCACCCCCCGCGCCCCGAGGCCGGTGCCAGGGCCAGCCCAGCCCCGATGGAATTCAGCACATTCCTGAATGATGGCTCTGGTGGTTAGCAGGATCCAGAGCCCATGCTAATGGCTCATTGCTGAACCGTAAGTGGTTGTGTTATACGTTGGTTTATTGGAGGCCAAGGATTAATTTCCTGAAATATACGGTCATGATGTTGAGGTTAAATTAAGATCTCATTCAAAAGGATTCTTTTTATTATATTTAATTTGTAACCCCTTTCTCTGGCCATTTTACAGCTATTCCTCCCCTCCCTTCGATGTTCAGTGTCCATGTTTCCAGGAAGAATCTTATTTCATGCAGACTAAGAGCATTTTTCACTATAACTTTTACAGTTCCTCACCGTTCAAGTTCTCCAGTCTCGCTTGTTTATATACAAACAAGGTCTTAAATCCTCTTCTGGAAAATAAAAGATGTTGATGCAAAAGCAACAAGACATGCTTCTGGCAGAGCTCAAATCCATCCGTTCTCTCCTCCTTCCCCACATGCCCCCCCTTCAATCTGCTGAGAAACTAAAAGCCCTTTTACTTCAGCGCTTGAGCACTTTGATAAAATGCATGTTGAGTAAATCGTACATGACATTTTTACTCTGGGTGAGATGTATATAAAGTCGAGCTGGCTCAGTGCTGGCCTCGCTTCGCCCTTCCCCGGGATGCCATCATGGAACTGATAAATTAACTGTGCAAATCGCGCTGCCAGGGGTGAGGAGGACAGGACAAGGAACGTGCAAGGATGAGGCTCTGTGTGCAGGGAAGGGGAGGAAATTTGGGAAGGGAAAGCTCTGGGAGCCCCTGGAGCTCCTGAAAGAGGCAAAGGACCCCAAGACTGTCAGGAGCCAGGACATCCCTCTGGCTGTCCTGAGCAGCCCAGACCCTGCCAGGGGCTCAGAGACCCTGGCACAGAGCCCAAGGATGCCCCTGTGGGTTTGATTGTTACCCGTGGAGCAAGTTACCATTGTATGGAGATCAGCAAGCCACAACAGTTTCAGTAGAATAATAGTGAAGTTATCATTGGGTGGAAAAGTGGATTTTGGGGTTTTTGGTTAGGGTTCAGGGGCAAGAGATGGAGGGAACTGGGTGTGTCCAGCCTTTCTCCTTCTTCTTCTTGGCCTCCATCTTCTGCTGTGATGGTGGCACTTTTGGATTGGTTTTAGAGTAGAAGCTCACTGTCTAACATAGGTGTAGGTATTGAAGGAATTTAAACATGTACATGTAGTTTTTAGTATAAAGACATAACACCGCCCTGGGGGCAGGCAGAGTGCCTCGGACTGTCTTGCTGAGCTGACCTCGGCAGGGCAGGAGAAAATTTTTTACAGATAAGACACAATAAACAACCTTGAGACCGAGAAATGAAGAGCCTGACTCCTTCTTCAAGCGCCGGGCTGGGAAAAGAGACTTTGGGACTTTTCTCGGGGTCACTGTGAGCAGCAGAGACCCGACAGGAGACAGAAGGCAGGGGACCCTGCACAGGGAGCAGCCCCAGCGCGGAGCTGTCAGCGCACAGCCCGGCGGCGGGAGCCGCGGCTGCCGGCGCTCTCACCCCGGGCTGTCAGTGCCCCGGTTGTCTCCGTGCCCCCGTGTGTGCCCCCGAAGTGCTGACGGACGCGCCGAGTGCCGTATCTGCGGCTCGCAGCCCCGGCGGGGTCAGGGCGGCGCGCAGCGGGTCTGGCTGGCATCACGGGCCCAG
>NDFG01000052.1:29096-43581 GCA_002167245.1 Sporophila hypoxantha | reverse complement strand
CTGCGGGCTGCCTGGGACGAGCATTCCCTGGCAGCAGGCGGCTCCAGGAGCCGGTGCCAAGGGAGCTGCGGTGGCATATGTTCCCTCTCAGAGCAGGGTTACACCCCCGGCTCATTAGGAGCTCCTTGCCTCGTCTGTCTTGGGGCATATGCAGGAGGGGCCGGTGCCAAAAGCTGAGGCAACGCGAGCAGCAGCTCCCAGAGCTGGCAGGGAGCTTTCACCTGCACTCCTGTGCCCCCACAAGGTTTCTCCTGCACTGCTGTGCTCCCACAAAAGGTTTCTCCTGCACTCCTGCTGCTATCCACAAAAAGGTTTCTCCTGCACTCCTGTGCTCCACAAAAGTTCTCCTGCCTCCTGTGCTCCCAACAAAAGGTTTCTCCTGCACTTCCTGTGCTCCCACAAAGGGTTCTTCCTGCACTCTGTGCTCCCACAAAAGGTTTCCTCCTGCACTTCTGTGCCCCACAAAGGTTTCTCCTGCACTCCGTGCTCCACCAAAAATTCCAGCCAGCATCCAAGATCCCGAGCATCCCCAGCATTCCCCCCAGGTGATCCTGACCAGGAGCAGTCGGGATGGCGTGGTGGTGGGGAGATGCCTGCCCCAGGTGATCCCTGACCAGGAGCGGGTCGGGATGGGTGGGTGGGGGGGATCCCGGCAGCCCCCCGCCCCCCGAGGCCGGTGCCAGGGCCAGCCCAGCCCCGATGGGAATTCAGCACATTCCTGAATGATGGCTCTGGTGGTTTAGCAGGATCCAGAGCCCATGCTAATGGCTCATTGCTGAACCGTAAGTGGTTGTGTTATACTTTGGATTTATTGGAGGCCAAGGGATTAATTTCCTGAAATATACGGTCATGATGTTGAGGTTAAATTAAGATCTCATTCAAAAGGATTCTTTTTATTATATTTAATTTGTAACCCCTTTTCTCTGGCCATTTTACAGCTATTCCTCCCCCTCCCTTCGATGTTCAGTGTCATGTTTCCAGGAAGAATCTTATTTCATGCAGACTAAGAGCATTTTTCACTATAACCTTTTACAGTTCCTCACCGTTCAAGTTCCTCCAGTCTCGCTTGTTTATATACAACAAGGTCTTAAATCCTCTCTTGGAAAATAAAGATGTTGATGCAAAAGCAACAAGAGCTTCTGGCAGAGCTCAAATCCATCCGTTCTCTCCTCCTTCCCCACATGCCACCCCCTTCAATCTGCTGGAACTAAAAGCCCTTTTACTTCAGCGCTTGAGCACTTTGATAAAATGCATGTTGAGTAAATCGTACATGACATTTTTACTCTGGGTGAGATGTATATAAAGTCGAGCTGGCTCAGTGCTGGCCTCGCTTCGCCCTTCCCCGGGATGCCATCATGGAACTGATAAATTAACTGTGCAAATCGGCGCTGCCAGGGGGTGAGGAGGAACAGGACAAGGAACGTGGCAAGGATGAGGCTCTGTGTGCAGGGAAGGGGAGGAAATTTGGGAAGGGAAAGCTCTGGGGAGCCCCTGGAGCTCCTGAAGAGGCAAAGGACCCCAAGACTGTCAGGAGCCAGGACATCCCTCTGGCTGTCCTGAGCAGCCCAGACCCTGCCAGGGGGCTCAGGGACCCTGGCACAGAGCCCAGGATGCCCCTGTGGGTTTGATTGTGGCCCGTGGAGCAAGTTACCAACCTTGTATGGAGATCAGCAAGCCACAACAGTTTAAGTAGAAGATTAGTGAAGTTATCACAGGGTGGAAAAGTAGATTTTGGGGTTTTTGGTATGGGGGTTCAGGGGGCAAGATGGAGGGAAATGGGTGTGTCCAGCCTTTCTCCTTCTTCTTCTGGGCCTCCATCTTCTGCTGTGATGGTGGCACTTTTGGATTGGTTTAGAGTAGAAGCTCACTGTCTAACATAGGTGATAGGTATTGGAAAGTAATTGTAAATATTGTACATGTAGTTTTTAGTATAAAGACATAACACCACCCCGGGGGCAGGCAGAGTGCCTCGGATGGTCTTGCTGAGCTGACCTCGGCAGGACAGGAGAAAATTTTTTTACAGATAAGGCACAATAAACAACCTTGAGACCGAGAAATGAAGAGCCCTGACTCCTTCTTCAAGCGCCGGGCTGGGAAAAGAGACTTTGGGACTTTTCTCGGGGTCACTGTGAGCAGCAGAGACCCCGACAGGAGACAGAAGGCAGGGGACCCTGCACAAGGGAGCAGCCCCAGCGCGGAGCTGCAGCGCAGCCCGGCCGGGCGGGAGCCGCGGCTGCCGGCGCTCTCACCCCGGGCTGTCAGTGCCCCGGTTGTCTCCGTGCCCCCGTGTGTGCCCCCGAAGTGCTGACGGACGCGCCGAGTGCCGTATCTGCGGCTCGCAGCCCCGGCGGGGTCAGGCGGCGCGCAGCGGGTGCTGGCTGGCATCCACGGGCCAGATAAGATAAAAACAACTGATGACAGCAGGGAAGTGAAACAGTCAGCTCAGCACTTGGATTGGTGCCCGGCTAAGAGGAAGGGAAAAAAAGCCGAGGAGGGCCGGTGGGGAGGGGAAGAGGGTGGAATATGGATTAGAATAGAAACTCTGGAAAAAGCTATCAGGAGGCAGCAGATTTGGGTGTTAAATATTTATGAATTAGCGGCACTTGTCGGGTTCTCTGTGAGCTGAGAGTTTCCAGGATGGGAGTGAGTGTGGCTGCGATCCCGCCGTGCCAAACTGTGGATGGTGGGAAAAGCAAAGGCAGGGATGGGGGGAAAGGAAAGGCAGGAATGGGGGAAAGGAAAGGCAGGGATGGTGGGGAAAGGAAAAGCAGGGATGGGGGAAAGGAAAGGCAGGGATGGTGGGAAAAGCAAAGGCAGGGATGGTGGGAAAGGAAAGGCAGGGATGGGGAAAGGAAAGGCAGGGATGGGGGAAAAGGAAAGGGAGGAATGGGGGAAAGGAAAGGCAGGGATGGGGAAAAGGAATGGGAGGAATGGGGGAAAGGAAAGGGAGGGATGGGGGGAAAGCAAAGGCAGGGATGGGGGAAAGGAAAGGCCTGGCTGGTGGCAGCCCGGGCAAGGTGACCAGCTGCAGTGGCTCTGGCAGTGCCGAGGCTGGCAGCAGAGTGGGATAAACCCAGATGAGGAGCAGAAAGGATAAATGAGGTGCCATAAAAGTGACTATTATTATTCAGAAAATTCCGCTGAAGAGCATTGGAGTAATTAAATCATAATTGCTTATTACTCAGCTGAAGTGACATTGTAAGTGGCTGAAGGTCTGTGAGAGCAGGGGAAGGGGGGCTCGGCTGTTCCTGGGCTCTGGCTGCTCTGGGGATGGGATGGGTGGATCCCCTGGCAGATGGGCAGAAATRCTGGCCCCCAGTGAAGGTCAAAAATCCCCCCTGAGCCCACAGAGCTCATTCCCAGTGGGACACAGAACCTGTGGGTGCTGCAGGAYGGGAGGCAGGAGAGACTTCACCTTCACAAGAGGTGCCCAAGCTGGCCCAGGCTGGCTGGAGAATGGCCAGGTATCCCTGGAYGTGAGAATTCCTTGGGGTTAGGCTGACCCAGTAAGCCTTGAGAGCTTTAATGGAGCTGTTTCCCACCAGGAAACCAAGAGCTGCAAATGCTGTAAGCCCTTAATTACAGAGCAGTGCTCCTGGAACATGTGCAGGGCTCAGGCAGCGCAGGGAGGGGAAGCAGGGCTGGGCAGGGGGAGCTTTCCTGGGCTCTGGAGCCATGGCAGCATTCCCCCGGAGGATCAGCTGCCTCTGCAGCTCTAGCTAACGTGTGGGGAATGTTTGGTTTTGTTTCCTCATTTRTGTTTCAAAGCCACTCCGTGCTTTGCTTCCTGGGATGTCCCGAACCGAGGCCTCCCTGCACTGAGGGACAGCTGAGCATCCCCTCGTGGATTTCTCCCTCACCCTTTTTTGCTGCCCCCTGCCCACCTTGCCCTCTGAATGGGCAGGGAGAGCTGCCCTGGCCCCAGACCCTTCCCACAGGGATGTCCCAGCTGGAAGGGCAGGACCAAGCCCTGGCCACGTCCCCCCTCCAGGATGGGGAAGGAGAAGAGCAGGGCCCATGCTGTTGCTGCTGCTTGCCTGTGTCCTCCTCCAGCTCCAGCCCGGAGCAAGGCCCAGCAGTGAGATCCCGGCCAGCTGGGTGGAGAAAGGCAGAGAAGGAGGGAGAAGGGCAGAGGAGCGTGCATCCCTTGTGTGGCAGCCTGGAGGGTCACCCCTCGCCCCCAGGCAGCGCCAGCCTCCAGSAGCAGAGGAGCTGCRGACTGTTCCCAGCGCCTGCACGCGRTRGGATTTTGGAAATCGCTGTCAGATGAGTCACCTGGCAGAGCAGCAGCACCCACAGCGAGGGGAGCAGCACTGCCAGGGAGCTGCTGCCAGCAGAGCATCAACCCCAGCCAGCCCCTTGTGCTGGGCTCTGCCCAGCCAGCTGGGGAGCCAGGCTGTGCCAGGGCTGACCCTGCACTGTGCCAACTCTGACCCTGCGCTGTGCCAGGGCTGACCCCTGCACGGTGCCAGGGCTGATCATTGTGCCAGGGCTGACCATGGTGCCAGGGCTGACCCCTGCATTGTGGCAGGGCTGACCCTGCGCTGTGCCAGGGCTGACCAGGGTGCCAGGGCTGACCCTGCGCTGTGCCAGGGCTGACCCTGCACTGTGCCAGGGCTGACCATGGTGCCAGGGCTGACCCTGCATTGTGCCAGCACTGACCCCTGCATGGTGCCAGGGCTGACCCTGCACGGTGCCAGGGCTGACCCTGCACTGTGCCAACTCTGACCCTGCGCTGTGCCAGGGCTGACCATGGTGCCAGGGCTGATCCCTGCACTGTGCCAGGGCTGACCCTGCATTGTGCCAGCTCTGATGCCTCCGTTGGTCCCCCTGTCCATCTGAGTGTCCCTGTGTCCATCTGGATGTCCCTGTGTCCATCTGGGTGTCCCTGTGCCCATCTGGGTGTCCCTGTGCCCATCTAGATGTCCCTGTGTCCATCTGGGTGTCCCTGTGTCCATCTGGGTTGTCCCTCTGAGCCCAGCCCAGCCTTTCCCTTGGCTCCACTGCCCTGGCAGGGGTTAAAGGGCCTGAGGAGGGCGCAGGGCTCCGGAGCTGCAGACAATAAAACTTCCCTGAAGTTTGGGAGCCCCTGGCACAGACCCATCCCTGTACTTAAGCAGAAAATCACCAGAGAAGTGCTATAATCTGACAGATTTTTCACAGGCTTAAATATTCATGAATTAGAAGAATTGGCAGAATTTTCTACATTATTAGCTTTCATCATGGCTCCAGGAGCAGTTGGTGCACTGGCTGCTCTTCAAAAGCTATTAATCGAGTCTGTCATCACAGCAGCCATTTTTTAATTAGCTGCTTTACGGAACGATCTGGTGCAGGAGGGGGACTGCAACATTTAAATGGTATTAAAGTTTTAAAGGTGCCCCTTTCCATTTTTAATCCSTGGTTCTGGAAGGCCACGGTGGGGAACCGAACGCCTTCGCTCCGACAGTTAACTGCTGCTTTCCTCTGGAAAAAAGGGACTCTTGGAAAACCCAGCTGCTCCTGCCCAGGAGGAGAGGGAATTGCAGGGGGAAAATGGTTCTGGAAGCTCGCAGCATTCCTACCCGATGAAATCAAGGGGATCTCCGCGGCTGCAGCACGGAGGGAGGGAGCTGCAGGGCTGGGGGCAGGACTGGCCTCTGCTGGGCTGGGGTTTTGGGAACTCTCATGGAAATGCTCTCCTGCATCCCTGCGTGGCTCCAGGGGGTGCCAGGGGCATCTCCTGGGCGGGCAGAGCCTGGGGAGCCCCAGCACAGGCGGGTGCCAGCCCCAGCACCCCGAGGTGTGTGGGGAACAGGAGCTGGCAGGAATCCTGGGGGATGTAACCCGGAGCTTGGGCAGCTGGGAAGGAGCTCCAAAACACCAGGGGCCTGTGAACCCCAAGGGTGGGGTGCTCCTGCATCTCCGTGGGGGTTGGATCCATGGGAGGGTTGGATCCATGGGAAGGTTGGATCTATGGGAAATTCAGATCCATGGGAAGTTCAGATCCATGGGAAATTCGGATCCATGGGAGGTTCAGATCCATGGGAGGTTCAGATCCATGGGAAGGTTGGATCTATGGGAAGGCTGGATCCATGGGAAGGTTGGATCCATGGGAAGGCTGGATCCATGGGAGGTTCAGATCCATGGGAAATTCAGATCCATGGGAAGTTCAGATCCATGGGAAATTCAGATCCATGGGAAGTTCAGATCCATGGGAAATTCAGATCCATGCGAAGTTCAGATCCATGGGAAGTTCAGATCCATGAGAGGTTCAGATCCATGGGAAGTTCAGATCCATGGGAAATTCAGATCCATGGGAGGTTCAGATCCATGGGAAATTCAGATCCATGGGAAGTTCAGATCCATGGGAAGTTCAGATCCATGGGAGGGTCGGATATATGGGAATTTCAGATCCGTGGGAAATTCAGATCCATGGGAGGCTCAGATCCATGGGAAGGTCGGATCCCTGGGAAGGTTGGATCCATGGGAGGTTCAGATCCCCGGGAAATTCAGATCCATGGGAGGCTCAGATCCATGGGAAATTCAGATCCACGGAAAGTTCAGATCCATGGGAAGGCTGGATCCATGGGAGGCTCAGATCCATGGGAAATTCAGATCCATGGGAAATTCAGATCCATGGGAAGGCTGGATCCATGGGAAGTTCAGATCCATGGGAGGCTCAGATCCGTGGGAGGTTCAGATCCATGGGAAGGTCGGATCTATGGGAAATTCAGATCCATGGGAAGGCTGGATCCATGGGAGGCTCAGATCCATGGGAGGCTCAGATCCATGGGAAGTTGAGATCCATGGGAAATTCAGATCCATGGGAAGGTCGGATCCATGGGAGGCTCAGATCCATGGGATTTTGAGGCTCAGATCCATCGGGTTACCCCAAACAGCCAAACCTGCTGCCCGAGCTTCTCCCTAAGCTTCATCAGCCCTGCCCTTGGCTCTGCTCCCCGAGCCAGAGGTGCCGCTGCTCCCTGCCTGGTTATTTGCATGGGAAACACTGCAAAACTCTGCCTTTGTGGCSGCTTGCAATGGGAATTTTTTGGCATCAATGTCGCGTCTCCAGCTCTGGCTGCTGCTCCTGCCAGCGCTGCAATTTGTGTATTGTGGTGCCGGTGTCCCGCTGACCGGGACGGGAATTGCTGTCTGGGGAAGATTTCCCTCAATTGTCATGTAAAACATGGAAAGCGAAGAAATTGGCAGCTAAAATCGCTGAAATGCCACTGCTGCCTCTACAGCCCTTGAGAGGCTGCTCTTTGTGATTCCGTCCGGGGAGCAGGGGATGGGGGTTTGGGGATTTTTGGTGATGTGGAATAGGGAAAGTCTGAACCTCGGGCTTCAGGTGCATTTTAATCCCTTGTGGGAAACCAATCTTTTACTGACGTGTAAATATTTGTGTTTTGGTTGTAAGCGTGACCCCCTCTGAGACTCAAACTCTGCCCACAGACCCTCAAGAAAAGGGGGAGCAAATCCTGCTCTGCTTCTCAGCTTCAGGGGAGGAAGGATGGGGAAACATTCCCAGAAAAAAAAAAAAAAAAACAAACCAAAACCAACAAGTTTTGCTTACATTGAGTGACTTTRCCTGGGTTTCCTTGCTCAGAGCCCCCTGGAGAAGGCAGCCCGGGAGCAGGGGGGATGTGGGATGTGGGAAGGGCAGGAATTGCTGCGTCACAGCCTCTCGCCCTCGCTCTCCTGAAAACCCCGTGGGTTTGTTGCTTTTTTGTACRTCTGCTCCATCATTTTTCATGTTTAGTCACTCCAGTGAGGCACACGCCCTCCTTGGCAATTAATTGTGGTTGTTCCCTGCGAGTTCTTGAACAAAACTCTCTTTTATTAGGACTCCAAGCGTCCAAAAGCTTTGCAGAACTGCTGGGATRCTGCAGCTCACGCTGGCCTTTAATTACATCCCCCAGACAGCAGGATTTATTAGCAGAATATACTCAGCGAGTCCTTTAAAGTGTGTAACACACGGCCCTGCTCTGCTATTTACATTTGGGGGTAAAAACGAGGATTTACATTGCAATTCAAATGGAGCCTGAGCAAAATGAGGGGGTTTGTGGAGAGCACCCCCTGCAATCTCTCAATCCTGCTCTGCATGGGGCTGGGAAGGAGGAAAATGCTGCTGGAGGGTGTGGAAGTGGTGGGGAATGGCAGGAACGTGGGCTGGGATTGCGATTGGGATTGGGATTGGGATTGGGATTGGGATTGGGATTGGGATTGGGATTGGGATTGGGATTGGGATTGGGATGGGAGCAGCTCTGCAGCCAGGCTGGGATTTCCACACATTCCCTGTGCTCCAGAGCCCCTCGGAATGTGGGGCTGGGAGGGAACTCTCACATCCACTGGAGAAAGCCCCAAAATCAGCTTTARTTCCCTGCCTGAACAATGCAGCCATATGGGCCTGTCCTCATTAAAGGCCCTTTTTCTGCGAGGGAAGCGCGGCAGAACAAGCGTGGAAGCCGACATAATTAAAGGCTCCTTTCTCCCCAGCCGTGCTGCTGCGGCCTTTGAAGAGCTCGGGGATCCCGCAGGAACGCTCTGAACTCGGCAATATTTTGATAGCTGCAATAACATAATCAAAAGATGCTTTCATGAGGAGAGCACCTTGTGTGCATTGCTCCCCTCGGARGGGGGCCAGAGCCCGGCAGCACACGGGGAGCTGGGTTTGCTYCCAGGGCAGCTCCTCCAGGGACTGCCTGAGCAGGGCTGGCAGGGACCAGAGCCGTTCCCTGCTCCCTGTGCCCCTGTGCCCTGCCCCAGCCCTGGGGTGGCCTGGGGAGAGGGGGCTGCAGCTGCAAATGGGGCTCTGGGCCCTCCAAACGGCTGCACACAGCCCTTCTGTGCTGCTGGAGAGGCAGCCAGGCTGTTTCTCGTGCTGAAATGCTCATTAAGGCACTTRAATGTCTCCGTGCTCGGCTTTGGGCAGGGATCCGGGCTCCTCCTCCCGCTGCAGTGCCCGCTTTGTCCCTGTCCCCAGGCCAGCCCCAGCCGTGCCCATCCACCTGAGGCCTGGCACCYGCAAACTGGGGCAGCTCCTTCATCATGAAGCTGGAATCATTAAGCTTTAATCAGGCCGAATTAGGGGTTTGGATCCCGCTGCTGCCTCGCAGCAGGCGCTGGCTGTGTGAGTTCCTGAGGCAGAGCTGGCCCGGGGCTCTGGGCTCTGCGGGCACAGGGCCACCACTGTCCCTGCCCTGGGACCCTGTGGCTCTCCGGAGATCCCAGAGGGGTTTGGAGGGGAAGGAACCTCACAGCCCCTCCAGTGCCACCCCTGCCACTGTCCCAGGGTGCTGCCAGCCCTGTCCAGCCTGGCCTTGGGCACTCCAGGGATGCAGGGGCAGCCCCAGCTGCTCTGGGCACCTGTGCCAGGGCCTGCCCACCCTCACAGGGAGGAATTCCTTTCCAATCTCCCATCCATCCCTGCCCTCTGGCAGCGGGAGCCATGCCCTGTGTCCTGCCCCTCCATGCCTTGTCAAGGGAGAGGCCCAGGGCAGAGGCAGGGAGGGCACAGCCGTGGCTTTGGGAAGGATTTCAGTCTCAGGTTTGCTTAGATCTGGTGTTTATCAATTGTGGGCCAGCACTGGCTGTCCCCAAACGTCCTGTGCTCAGCATCCTGCCTGGGGCTGTTTCCATGGGAGGTGTTGGCCAGGAGAGCATCGAGGATGGAGCGGGACCATCGTTCCCAAAACACCTTCACTCCCAAACTCCCTTTTATTCCTATTTCCTTTCCTTTACAGCTGCTGGGAGATGGGTTTGTTTAGGAGCAGGAATTATCACATTGCCTCTTTTTCCCTCCAAACCCACCCTACCTCCATTTCCCCCTCATTTCTGCATCTTTTAATTCTCGACTCCTCAGCCYTACTGGCCACTTTAGCATAAGAAATGAAATTAATTCTCATGCTCAGGCTCCGAATGTAAATTCCTTTATTAATAATTGAAATGGATTTATTTATGCAGTTTGATATTTCCCAGGTACAGGGAGGCAATTCATTTTTCTCGCGTTGATGATCAACAGTCACCGTCATTAACTCCTTCCCCCCCGCCCCGTCCCCTTCTCCCACCTCATCCTGGTAACAGATAAAAGCTGGGAGCCCGCTGGTCCTGGCAGCCTCCAGGGAAGCTTTCCATGAGCTCATGGAAGTAAATAATTAATGGACTTTATCTCTCCATCGACTTCGGACAGCTCCTCCCCAGGAAAGGGTGGTGTCTCTCACGAGGTTTCCATGTCCCCACCATTTCCAGTCCCCACCATTCGCCTCCAGTCCAGAGTTCCAGTCCCCTAGCATGTTTCCAGTCCCCACCATTTCCAGTCCCCAGAGGTTTCCCATCCCCAGATGTTTCCAGTCCCCACCATTTCCAGTCCCCAGAAGTTTCCAGTCCACATTTCCAGTCGTCCCAGGAGTTCCAGTCCCCACCATTTCCAGTCCCCAGATGTTTCCAGTCCCCAGGATTCTCCCCACCATTTTCCAGTCCCCAGATGTTTTCCCAGTCCCCACCATTTCCAGTCCCCACCATTTCCAGTCCCAGGAGTTCCAGTCCCCAGATGTTCCACAAGTCCCACCATTTTCCAGTCCCCACACATTTCAGTCCCCAGAGTTTCCAGTCCACCGATTCAGTCCCCACCATTTCCAGTCCCAGCACCGCTTTATTTCAGTCCCACCATTATCCATCAGTCCCAATTTCCCAGTCCCACCATTTCCAGTCCCAGATTTCCAGTCCCCACCATGTTCCAGTCCCAATTTCCAAGTCCCCAGATTTTTCAGTCCCCAGGAGCTCCTGCCTGGAGCTCCAAGGAGAGCAGCAGCATCCCTGGGTCACCCGCAGAGGCTGGAGCATCCCGTGGGAACAGGGATGTGTTCCTGCAGCCACAACACCCCAGGCCGGGAAAAATGGGGATGTGGGGGAATAGTTTTAGCAAGAATCACCTGGATTTCCTTGGAATGAGATGTCCCAGAGCCAAAGCCCCCATATGAACCCCCCCAGCCCGAGCCCASCTCGGGCAGCTCCTGGCACCTGGTTTTCATTGGTCTGAGGGGTCCTCCCAGCCCTCGGGGCAGGGATACCACAAAAAGCCGGGAATGGTTTGAATTTSCAGCTGTTTCCTTGTGGTGTGGAGCCCTGGGAGATGCACTGAGCTCCGGATCAGCSTGGGTTTGCTTTTCCTCCTGCAGGAGTGATGCTGCACGCGAWGTCACACAGCTGAAAACAGCACTTCTGGCCCCAAACTGAGCCCCCAGCCCCGTGGCATCGGTGGGAGGAGCTCGTGGGTTTCCCCAGTGAAGCACGGGGGACGTGCTGGAGGTTTCCCTTTCATCCCAGCTTTGTCAGAGCCAGGAGGATCCGGGCTGTTCCCGGATCCCCTCCTGCCCGCTCTGGAGGAGCTTTAACATTTCCCTTTCATCTCGCTCTTGTGAGCTTCAAAGAGGCCAGGGAGCCCAGTCCTACCTTCCTGCAGCTGGGGGTGACCCAGCCCCTGCCCTGGGCCTGCCAGGGATCCTCTGGGGCTGCCTTGCTTGGGCTTGGGCAGCTCCTGTGGGGTGCAGAACCAGGGGGCTCCCGGCTTCCCAGCACCCTGGCACCACGGAGGGCACGAGGGTGGGCAAAGCCAGGTGCTCTCCCCTCTCACCTGCACAGCCTGCTCCTGCAGGCAGGCATTCCACAGGAATTTCCTCAGTCCAGCACAGGGGAATGGCTTCCCACTGCCAGGGGGGCAGGGATGGGTGGGAATTTGGGAAGGAATTGTTTTGGGAAGGTGATAAGGCCCTGGCAGGAATTTGGGAAGGAATTGTTTTCTGGGAAGGTGGTGAGGTCCTGGCAGGAATTTGGGAAGGAATTGTTTTGGGAAGGTGATGAGGCCCTGGCAGGAATTTGGGAAGGAATTGTTTTCTGGGAAGGTGATAAGGTCCTGGCAGGAATTTGGGAAGGAATTGTTTGGGGAAGGTGGTGAGGTCCTGGCAGGAATTTGGGAAGGAATTGTTTTGGGAAGGTGGTGAGGTCCTGGCAGGAATTTGGGAAGGAATTGTTTTCTGGGAAGTGGTGAGGTCCTGGCAGGAATTTGGGAAGGAATTGTTTTCTGGGAAGGTGATGAGGCCCTGGCAGGAATTTGGGAAGGAATTGTTTTGGGAAGGTGGTGAGGCCCTGGCACAGGTGCCCAGAGCAGCTGTGGCTGCCCCTGGATCCCTGGAATGTCCCAGACCAGGCTGGACAAGGCTTGGAGCAGCCTGGGACAGTGGGAGGTGTCCTTACAAGAAAAGTCTTTCCAAGGAAACCTTTTCAGGAGAAGGACAAACTGTGTTGTGTTTCCAAGGCAGGGAGGAGCTGGCTGGGGGTCACTGCTCCCACCTCTCTGCTCAGGGCTCCCAAACCCTGGCATTCCTGCATGGCTGCCATTCCTGCATGGCTGCCATCTGCATGCCCTGGGAAAAGCCAAAGGCCACGCGCAGATTTGGCACACAGAACCAGGAGAAGCACTTGGGTCTATTCTATATTCCCTTGGAATTTGACACTTTTCAGCCTGGAACAAGATGGGCCCTAAGGTCCTTTCCAAGCCCAAGCACTCCGTGGTTCCATGGAGGTTTGCAGGATTTCTGTGTTGCTGAAAAAGCAGGAACCTGTTCTGGTGCTGCTGCCCCTTCCTCAGGGAAGGAGCTGGCCCACATCGATCCCTGCAGTGTGTCCCATCCTGTGCCACCCCTATCCTGTGTCACCCCCAGCCTGTGTCACCCCCACCCTGTGCCACCAAACCTCCCTGAGCACCTCTGCAGGCCCAGTTCCTCCTGTGCACAATTCCAGTTAACGTTTGTCATTAATTGCTGAATGCAGGATCCCACACAATGGAGGGAATCGATAGAAAACACGGAAATTCAGGAGGGAAATGCTTTAAAATGTGATTTTTGCAGCAGAGAGACCTCCCTATGAGGGGTTCCATGAGACAAACCACGTCCTTATGGAGATGGTGCTCCCAGCCAGGCTCTGGGCACTTCCATGTTCCCCTGCTCCACCTGCCTCTTGCTTGGATCCTTTCCTCGGCTTCCACAGGTTGACCTGCACTTTTTTTTCAGGGAACAAATATTTTTGGGGTTGTTTTGAGGTAAATTGTTCTCCTGGGAGGCTCGCAGGTGTTGCTCTGGTTTGTCCCATTTTTGTGGGAAAGGCTGAGCTGGTCCGAGCCTCTCCGAGCTCCCACGGGGATATTTTCATGTGAGAAAATAAAAGGTTGGTTTTTGTGGAGCCACAGAATCCCAGAAAAGTTTGGGTTGGAAAGGACTGTGAGGATTATCCTGTTCCAGCCCCTGGGATGGACCCACAAAGGCTTCCAGTGGYATTTCCTCCTTTAAATGTGTGTTTGGAGGGAAATCCAGGCAGGGATCCCTGCGGGTGCTGGGGACCCCCATCCTCCCCGGCTCCCCCTCCACGGAGTTTTTTGGAAAACTCCTTCCCTGATTTATTGGTTTTTCTCTGCGGCAGGTGGGGAATGCAGGGCAGCCCTGCCTGCAGCCCGGCTTCCCGGGAAAGCGGCCACGGACATTGATTCATGATCAAAAGGGAAAAAGCACAGCAGAATAAAAAGAATACTTAAGACTTAAAAACAGGGAAATCTCGTTTCTTCCTGTGTAGGTGCTACCTGGGAATCTTTCATGTTAAACTTAAATGGAATTAAGAATGAGGTGAAAATCACCCTGGGAGCKGCGTGATCCTCGTAGCCCTGGATGAAAATGAATGCTGGCATTGATCTGTACGATTTATGAGCAGCCCGGCACACGCAGCCCATCGCTCTCGGAGCATCCCGGGCCAGCCCTGGTCCTGGAGCGGGTCCTGCCCGAGCCAGGAGCGATTAAGGGCCGGTGCCTCCCAGCCCGGGCTCCGAGGGGCGGCACCGCGGCCGCCAACGCCGAAACCGAGAGCAAAGCCCTAAATCCTTTCGGCTGCCTGATTAATAATCCTGTCAGGCCTATCACAGGCACTAAACAGRAATGCTGGTTGCAGCTGAATTTTTTATACTTTCTATTAATCTTTAATGATAGCTTGGTCACCTAGTCTCTTTTATCTTGTCAGATAAATGTATGGTTAACAGGATAATGAGATTTCTGAGGCTCTGTTGCTGCTCGCAGCCATGCAGCACATGGGGTGACCCCTGCCCCTGCCGGGGGAGCCGGTGCAGGGCACGGTAATTGCTGGATGTGCTGGGAATGTATTGGGAGCTGATGGATGGTTTAAACTTTGATTTGAGGTCAGCAGGTCCCTCAGCTCTGGAAGGCAACTGTGGTTTTATTACTTGCAGGATCTGATGGGGATGTAATTAGATTTAGCTATTGCTTTATTAATAAGTAATTGTTCCTAGCGCCGCGTTGGGTTGGCCYATYTATTCCGCTGGTAATTCGGGCACTGATGGGGCTCTGGCCGTTCTTAAATGGGAGTGTGGGGTTTGCCTGTGGCAAGGAGCAGCCCAGYGCTGGGCTGGACACTGCTCCTGGGGCGAGGGTGGGCTCCTCAGTAA
>NDFG01000051.1:903549-919538 GCA_002167245.1 Sporophila hypoxantha | reverse complement strand
GCCCTGCACGCCCCTTCCCTCTGCTCTGTGCCCCTCACCCAGGGCAGAGCCAGCCCCTCCTCATTCCAGGATGGATCCCTGGCATCCCCAGCTCCCCCAGTGCCAGCCCCAGGCCCTGCCTCTGCTGCCATCCCAGAATACCTGCACCYTGCTYTYATTGATGAAGCRGTGATAATGAGCTTTGTCATTTCAAATGTAAGTCTTGTTTGCTTTGAGAAGGAAAAGGGAATTAATACTTTAATATTTCATTTAGGTGACTTCTGGGCTTCTTCCCTGTGGCTGTTTAATGTCTGAGCTCTAATTTCTGCACGCCCAGAACCCAGCCTGGGAGCAGACTGGGCTCACAGCTGGCACAGTGAAGCCATTGTGCTCTGCACAGGGGATCCCCAACAATCCCCAAAGGCACACACACTTCTGACACCCCATCCCTGGAAGTGCCCCTGGATCCCCCTTGGAGCACCCTGGCATAGAGGCAGCTGCCCCTGCCCATGGCAGGGGGTTGGAATGGCATCAACTTCAAGATCCCCTCCAACCCAACCATGTGATGTTCCTAGGACAATTTTGAGATGATTTATTAACTTCTCCCCAAATTTTCTCCAGCTCTCCCCACCCTGTGCACCAGCACCTGTGGGAATTTACTGAACAGAGCTCCTGGGAAGTCAGTGATTAGCAGAACCAGCCCTCCCTGCCTCAAAGAGCAATAACTTTAACTCAGTGCAGTCTGTTACTGCCTCTGTGTTTAGCTTTAATGGGTATTTTATGATGAGGTGATCCCTGGAGCCTGGGAATGCTGCTTTTGGATTCACATCAATCTCAGTAACAACAATGCAATTTCCACCCCCAAAAGCCTTGTTTCAGACACTGCACACACACTTATGATTGCAGGGCTAACTCCCACTGCTAATTCATTGAACAATCCATCCAGATTTCTAAGAAAGAGGAGTCCCAGCCCAAGAGTATCTGACAAAAATGGGATCCTCTCTATTGTGTTAGCCAAGAATCCAGCAGGGTGTAAATTCAGCTGTGGAGCACAGCTGCAGATTATCTGCAGGGCAATGGAGCTGCTCCTGGGAGAGAGCTGAGCCTTCTCAGCTCTGCACCAAAGCAGTGCCTCAGCTGGCCAAGGCTCATGCTGTGCTAGCCAAGGGCCATCCTGAGCTGGCCAGTGCTCACCCTGAGCTGGCTGCCCATCATCCAGAGGCAGAGGGAGACATGGGATCCAAAACCAGCAAAAGAAACCACCTCTGGGTATTTTCCCCTTTCCTGCAAGGGATGGGGCTCAGAGATCCCCAGCAAGAGCTCACAGGATGCCCTGAGCTGGAAGGGACCCCRGAGGARCACCAGAACCCAGCTCCTGAAAGGATGGAGCACTAGATGGAACCCAGGATTTGAGCAGCAAGAGCCAGCAGCACAGAGCTTTTCCTGCTGAGGTGAAACTCCCAGCAGCACAGGAGCAGGAGCACAGCCTGAAATTTCAGGGTGTCCTGAAATGCCCTGCTTGGCCTCTCCTGCTGCTGCCATGGCACTGGATGTGCTCAGCAGGGAGGAGTTTGGGCAGAGCTACACACAGAAAGGTGATCAGCATGCTGGGAGCTGCTAATTGAACCTGGAGTGCCAAAACCTGCTCTGAAATATTCCCTCAGAAAGGGCGTTTGTGCTGCAACGGCCCCGGGATGGGCACAGCAACACAGCCACGAGCAGCCATGGAAATGGGACACAGATGGATCCCACCAGCAGAGAAACATTCCTGTCCTTGCAGGAAAGATCAGCTGAGGAGAAGCTTCAGGAGATGGTGGGGTGCCCTGGCTCAGCAGAGGGAGGAGGACAGCAGCTCGTGCTGCAGGAGGGGAGCAGCTGAGCAAGGAGCTGACAGATGGCTTTCTGTGAAAAAGGGTCATTAATATTCTCCTGCCAGCTCCCAGGTTTAATGGGATGTTTGAGCTGACAAACCCAGCACTTGGAGGCTGGGAAATTCCCAAAGCTTCCCAGCTCCAAGGGACAATATCAACCTGCWTCTGCAGCCTGTGAGCCCAAGAGAAARGAGCTCCTGCAAAGGCCCAGAGCTGTAAACCAGAATGGCCTGCTGGAAAGCAAACCACCTCCCTGTTTAATGAGCTGCCTTGGGAACAAAGGGGCTCTGCAGAGATGCTGTTGCTGACCCAGCAGGGCCCACACAAACCCAGAYCACAGGCCAGGTTTGAGGGCTCAGTGCTCCCCTGACCCCTTGGCTGCAGCGACCTGCAGGGCTCACCCCAGGGAGCACAACCAGGGCACCACTCACACTGCCTCAAAGCCTTGCCCTCAAAGGTGACAGATTAAACAGAAATCCTCTTTGCAGCTTTCCCCAGTGCTTTTCTGGCTGTCACCCTTCAGAGGCTGGAGCTCCTGCAGCTCCTTTGGATGTCAGGCTGTTGCCATTTCCCCTCTGCCACAACAGGAGCCACGGGGCAGCTCCAGCAGCTCCAAGCACCGCTGCTGGGGCTGGGAATGGGCACCCCGGGGCACCCCAGGCTGGCAGCAGCCCTGGCACACGAGGGGTGGGCGAGCAGGGGCTACTTACTTCCTCTCTCCTCTGTACCACTCAAAGAGCGGGGCAGGCACTCCTGCACCTTCGCACCGGATCAGGCCGTTCCCTCCAAGCACCACACCGCTGGATTTAAGTTCCTGAATTGTGGGGACAACTGAAAAATAAGAATTGTGAAATAAACGGACATTGGCATCTGGACAGGCAGGTCACCCAACGCCGCTGCTCCTCTCGGCCCCTCCAGGGGCTTTGCTCCAGCTTGAGGCACGTTCCAGCACGGGGTGCATCCAGAGAGGGAAAACATCCCACACTGCTCATCCCACTCTGACAACATCCCACTCTGCACATCCATCGAAGCAGTGCACATCCCACACATGCTCATCCCACTCTGCACACCACTCTGCACTTCCTGCTGTTGTGCCTGGTGTGGGAACCACTCTGCACATCCACTCTGCGACATCCCAACACTGCAGCATGCCCACATGGCCACCATCCTGCTGTGGGTGTGCTGGTGTGGGAGATCCACACTGCATCATCCCACTTCTTGCAATCATCCCACACTGCACATCCTGCTGTGTGTGCCTGGTGACACAACTGCACATTCCTGCTTGTTGTGCCTGGTGTGGGCAATCCACACTTAGCACAATCCTATTAACTGCACATCCACACTTGGCACACCACAACGCATCATCCTGCTTGTGGTGTTGCCTGTGCAATGGCACCATCCCTGCCTGTGTGCGCTGCTGTGTGGGAATCCACATGCACATCCCACTGCTGCCCATTCCACAGTGCACATCCCACACTGCCACACCCCACACTGACACATCCCACACATGCAGCAGCTGCTCTTGGTGTCTGGTGGTGGGAACCCACTCCTTGCTACATCCCACACTGCAACATTCCCACACTGCAACACCCCAACACTGCACATCCTGCTTCTTGTTGTCACTGGGTGTGGGAACCCACTCTGCACATCCCACACTGCACATTACCTGCTTCTTGTGTCCTGGTGTGGGACACCCACTCTGCACACCCACACTGCAACACCCCACCTGCAAACCATCCTGCCTTCTTTGTGTCTGTGTGTGGGAAACCCATGCTGCACACTCCACGCCTGCACTATCCTGCTCTGCGTACCACCACTGCACATCCCCACACTGTCACATCCCACACTGCAACATCCCACTCGCACGATCCCACACTGTGACAGGCCTGCTCTGGTGGCACACTGCTCATCCCATCTGCACACTCCTGCTGTTGTGTGCCCGCCGGATGGGAACCCAGCTGAGTACATGGAGAGACACAATCCAGTCCTGCAAAAAGCTGCTTTTCAGTCCCCCAACACAGCCCACAGCCAGCAGCACTCTTTAATTAGCTATCAGTGTTTAAATCCCGAGCCCTGGGAAAGGCGCAGGAGCACCCAGCACTGGGGGACCCTGTCACTGCGAGGGTGTGGCAGGTCCCTGATCTCCTGCATCAGCTGCACACACCCCCAAACCTCTGAGATCTCAYACTAACAGAGTAAACCTCCAAAACGATGAGCCAGCCACAAATATCAGAGAAAAGTGACTTTCCCATCATTACACCGCATGTGGAGTTGTTTCAGTAAGCGCATTTTGTCTTTTTAAATTGTAAACACTGTAAATAGTAATAAACTTTTTGAGCTTAGAACTACAGACACAAATAAAGATGAAAAGCAATTGTCAGYTTTTCCAGTTGCCAGCAGAAGGGACCGCCAGCTGAAAATAAAACYCAGCAAATTCCTCAGGAAAGAGATTATCAAAGGCAACAACTGCCTCCTCCTGGAACTTTTTACGTTCTCTGGTTTTAAACAATAATTTATGTGCATCATCAAAACGCTGTAAAAACCAAACCACATAACTTATAAATAAAAACCTGTTTATTTTTTCCCGAGCAGCTCTCCAGATGTTGCTTTAAGGTGTTTATGGGCCCGTGGAGCCCTGCCTGCCTCGCTCTGCTCCCCTCACATGGTGGTGCTGCTCCCCCAGCCCGGATCCAGGAGCTCCTCAGGAGCCCTGCTGAACCACCCGAGTGCTGAAGGGTCCTGGGACCACCCCAGCCGAGCTGCAGCTCTCAGAAAAGCTGGGAAGAAGCCCAGGAGGTGCTGGCTTGGGCTGTGGCCAGGATGGAGCTTGGTGATGGCCACAGGAAGCACCTTCAGCCCCAGAGCAGCAGCACTGAGTGACCCCCACCCATCCCCACTCTCCTGCAGGTGCAAACCCCAAGGGATGGGATGGGAATGTCTCACTGAAGCACAGGGAATTTTGGAGAGGCTATTTCCACACCTGGAAACAGGTGCACACCAGGTTTTACCTGAGTGTGGATTGATTATGGATCAGTGCAGCTATCTCAGCTCTGTAGCTGAGCTTTGCTGTAATTACAGCAAACGGATTTGTCACCCCACCAAATCGCTTTGTAAATCTGAAATACTCAACGACTGAGCACTGCTAAGCCCTTGTGCAGCCTTATCTCTGCATCCCTGTCCTTTGCACTGCCTTCTGCATTGCCAAGTCCTGTGTGGATCATCCCAGACCCTTCTGAGGGATCTTTGTGTGCTTTACCCTGGCAGTGCCCCACGCCCAGCTCTGCACAGGCTCCTGTCCCCAAACCCAGGGCAAGCCGTGCCTTTGCCAGTCCCTGGGCAGTCAATGGCACAGGTTGGGGTGTTTGCTGTGAGCCTGCAGGGCAGTGACAGCCAGGCCCCCTCCCAGCAGGGCTCTGTCCCCCTCTGCAGGAAGGGACTCTGCTGGGAGCACAMCTGCCATGGCCAGGCTCAGCAAGCACAGCACAATCTCTGATTTTAACTAAACTGGGAGGGGAGTTTCACCTGGGGCTAAAGCAGAGCTGCTGCTCCCTCTGCCATCCTCCCTCAACCAGCCTCTCACACAGGCACACTCAGCCCTTGCCTCCAGCTTCCTCAGCCAATGATTGCAGCAAACCAATCCATAAATCCATTAGCTTTCACCCGGGAACATCAATGAGTGAAAGGGAGAATACATGTATAACCAATTTGTGTGACTCCTTCATAATCTGCATAAGAAAAAATACAGATTGTTTTTGTTACTCCATAAAAACAACAGGGACACYCGAAACATTCCCACTCCTTCCCCCGGGCTGTGTCAAAGATGTGACCACTGGAGGAGCAAATAAGAGATGAGTGAAGGCCTGAGTCACYTCCCAAGCCCCTGTTCCTCAGAGGCACCACCTTGCTGCTTCCCCCTGGGCCTGCTCACCTTCTCCTTGCTGTTTTGGGGATATTTTTGTCTTGCTTGGCTGGCTGTTTTTTACACAAAGGCAGAACATCCCTGACAATGTGTTTCAGGATGAGCTGGTGCATAAAACCCTGCAGCTTACTGCTGCTTCATGGGCAGCTGGGATGGGGATGCCAGCTGCATCCCAGCTCCAAAWAACAATTCCAGGCTCTGCTGCTGGCTTGGAAACTACTGGAAAACTTCTGAGGAGGAAATTTTCTCAGATCTCCCTTTGAGGAGGATTTCAGCTCCTGTTTGTTCAGAACAAGAATGGAAATCAATGTTCCCTGCTCCAGGAAATCCCTGGTTAGTAACAGGCATGGAAACACAAAGCGGAGATTGTTGGAGCCACCATCTCCTGGATTTATCACTGTCAGCTTATTTTATGGCTTTTACTCCAAAGACAAACTGTGGGATGCAGCTGTGCTCCTGGAGCACTAATTAAGGAGCCAGGAATCCATCAGCCCTGGAAGGCTGAGCAGCTGCAGGTGGGATCCCACACCCCAGACCCGCTGCTGCCCAGGGCTGCCCTGCAATGGGGAGAGACAGCACCAGGGAGCAGAAATGTGGTTAAAGAGAGGCTGAGGCTGAAGGGAGGAGTGGGACGAGTGAGACTCCAGCTCCAGCCCTCCCTCAAATCCCACAGCTGGAGCTTCCCCATGGCAGGTGTGAGGGGAGGGATTCCTGCTGAGCAGCCCAGCGCAAACAGCAATAAACCCCAGCGAGGAAATAACACCTTGGCTCGAAGCTGGGCAGCAGGAGGAGGGAGGGAGGCTGGAGGGGAAAGCTGAGGGAGGCTGCAGGAGGAGGGAAGGGGTGCCAGCCCCCCACAGCTGCCAGGGCAGCGTTATCCAGACAAATCGACGGCCGAGCGAGGCACCGCAATAAAACCTAACGGGGATCTTAACAAGAAAACCTGGCGTAAAACTAATAATTTAAAACGCATTTGTCATTTCTGGGTCTGCTAAATAACGGTTAAATAAAATGATGGAGGGAAAATGCGATTATCTGTGTCTGTCGGCAGCGCCGGCTCCTGTGACTCAGATCCGGAGGTTTTTGTCCCCACAGTGGCTCCTTGTTCAATCCCCTCCCGTGGCTCATCCCTGCCGAGCAGGGCACTTCAAACAAAGCCTAATTTCTGCCTTGGAAATGAGTTACAGGAACTGCTGGGCAGCAATTTCCCCGCGGGCTGTGAGTGCCTTGCTGGGAAAGGCTTTTGGAGTGGGGGCTGGAGCCATGCGGGAGCGTTCCCCATGTCCTGCACGTCTGTCCCTGGGACAGCTGGCCCTGGCCACATCTCACATTTACTGTCCCCAGCAACACACATTTGTGCATCCCACAGCAGGGGCCGGGCAGAAGGGTGGKGGGGGCTCAGGAGGTTGCAGTTTATTGCAGCCCTCAGACACGTGCAAAGTCTCTGTTTTGGCCTGCACGTTTGAAGAATGAGTCGGAGCTCTTCAGTTCTCGGTCTCAGAGTTGTTCAGTGTATCTTATCCATAAAACTTTTTCTCCTGCCCAGCTGAGGTCTGTCCAGCAGGACAATTCCAGGCACTCTGCCTGCCCCCAGGGCAGTGTTATCTCTTTATACTACAAACTATGTATAACATATTTATCATTATAAATTTTCCAATATCAATCACCTATGTTAGACAGTGAGCTCCTACTCTAAACCAATCCCAAAGTGCCAACATCACAGCAGAGATGGAGTTAGAGAAGAAGAAGAAGAAGAAAGGCTGGACATGCCCAAGTCCCTTCATCTTGTCCCCAAAACTCTTATTCTAAAAACCCCAAAATCTACTTTTTCACCCTGTGATAATTTTATTATTACACTAACCTACACTCTGTGGCCTACAGGGTCTTCATGCTATATAGCTGGCAATTTGACTCCAGGGGTCCATAAAATCAAGACCGCGAGGTGCTCTGGGCTGTGTGCCAGGGTCCTGAAGCCCCGCTTGGCCAGGTCCTGGCTGTACTCTGGACATCCCAGGAGGGATTCCACTGAGTTCTGACAGCAGGGAGGACGAGCTGGGCTCAGCACGCCCCGGAGCTTGGTGCCAGGGTCCCTAGGGGCTCGGTGTCACTCTGAGGACCCACGACAGGTGTCACCGCACACAGGTGTCAGACCAGGCCCCACACTGTGACGTGAACCACCCACACAGGTGTCACCACAGGTGTCACCAACAGGTGCCGTCCACAGGTGACTCACAGGGTGTCACTCACACAGCACACGGTTGGCCACCCCACAAGGTGCACCCCACACAGTGCACTTCAACACAGGTGTCCACGCCCACACAGGTGTCACCTGCACACGCAGGTGTCACTGTCAACAGGTGTCACACCCACACAGGGTGTCCACCCCACAAGGTGTCCCACTTCACACAGGTGTCACCCAACACAGGTGTCAACTGCACACAGGTGGTCACTCACACAGGTGACACCTATCGACGACAGGTGTCACCCCACACAGGTACCCCACACAGATGCAGTGGCACAAGGCCAGCCTGAACGGGGCCTGGGGCTATGGAACCGGGGTCCTGGCCTATGGCAGGGGTGGGGTGAGATGGGCTTTAGGGTTTCTCCAACCCAAACAGTCCCTGTTCTCCGCTGCTGCATCTCCCCAACACCTTCACATGGAAACCCAAACTCAGCCCCTGAGGTTCTGCTCAAAACCAGCCCAAAGACCTGCTGGACCTGCTCCCCATCCCAACTATCTCCACTGTGCTTCCAAGTGCSTAAAYGAAGAGTTAGACCCATGGCATTCCCAGGCCATGCAATCAAAACCAGCCCAAAGACCTGCTGGACCTGCTCCCCATCCCAACTATCTCCARTGTGCTTCCAGGTGTCTAAAGGAAGAGTTAGACCCARGGCATTCCCYGGCACAGGGAATGCTCCAGCTCCAGCAGGTTTCCCCTTTTAACATTTTAATGAGCTTCGGGACTTTTAGGCACATTAGTTATGTTGCCCTAATTACTCATTATAATTCTAATGTGCATTTTATATTTAATTACAATGCTTATAAAGATTTGGTATGGACAGTAAATTATTATAACTAGCATGTGCATAATGATTACGAGCTGAATTTATTAACTTTTACACCAGCATTCAGGGCTGGAAACTTCCAATTTCACCTTTGTGAGCCCCCATATTGTCTGATTAAACCAACATTTCTGTGGCATTAATTGTAAATGTCAAGAAAAAAAAGATCTTTTATTTTCCCTGTTTTCATCAGCTTTTAATTTGGCATCCTAATGCCATCTTTTGTTAGTGAAATTGCTTTCCAGGGTGRTAAGATAAAAAATTCCAGGTAAGAGAGCAGGTTTTCTGAGCTGTGTTTTGTGCTCAGAAGAACAGATATCAGCGATATTCAKACATATTCTTTTCTGTATATGCACCCTCCGAGTGTTTTACCAACGCAGTAACAAGCCAGACAGTGCTACTTGTACTTTAAATAATTAAGATGGGCTTTCYACACTCTGGATTATTTAATTTTTCTAATTTATTCAGCGCAGCAGCCCTCCCTCTCCCCAGATTAATGGAGTGGTTTCATAATGGCTCCTCATGTCAGAACCTTCTCTGCCGTGCAGAAACATTTGAGAGACACGACTGGAACAACCACTGGGCTCAGCAAGTTGCAGGCTGATTTATTCCAGCTTTTCTCCATGACTTATCAGCATCTGGACTCACTGCCATCCTGACARGCACATTTCCATAAATTGTACATGCAAACACAGGAGATGGGGGTAAGAGTTCAGTTCTGGATGGAGCACAGGGTTTCTTTTGAGCTTTTCACTGAATCCCAGGCTGGTTTGGGTTGGGAGGGACCCCAAATCCCACCCAGTGCCACCCCTGCCATGGCAGGGACACCTCCCAGTGTCCAGCCTGGCCTTGGGCACTGCCAGGGATTCCACAGCTGCTCTGGAATTCCATCCCAGCCAGGAATCCCTTCCCATATCCCCAATATCCCATCTAAACGTGCCTTCCTTCAGCTTTGCCTTTCCCACCCAGGCCTTCCCTTTACCYGCCCTGCCTTCCCTTTTTCCCCACAAACCTAAAACTTTCTAACTTTAGTAATTCCCACAGGGCCCCACTCTCAGCCGGGCCAGGGGGCTTTGGGGTGGATTTTGGGACAGGTTCATCCCCAGGGGGTGCTGGCACTGCCCAGATCAGGAATGGGCACAGCCCCAAGGCTGCCAGAGCAGCTCCAGGAGGGTTTGAACAGCCAGGGATGCCCAGGGTGGGGTTTTGAGGGGTCTGTGCAGGGCCAGGGGCTGGATCCACGATCCTGTGGGTCCCTCCCAGGCCAGGACAGTCCCTGTTCTGTGGTTCTGCCCCAGCTGCCAGGACTCTCCTCCCTCTCTCCCATCCAGAGCAGCTCCAGGCTCTGCCCACAGCAGGAATTTGGGAGCCTGAGGGGGACAGGTGGCACAGGAGCCCCTGAGACCCAGGAGCCCTTGGCCAGCAGCAGCACCTGTTGACGGTTGTCACAAGGGTTTTGGGGTGAAGGAAAAGACGAGATGGGCTCCATGATCAGAAGGCTTGATTTATTATTATGTTATGATATATATATATATATATACTACATTATAACTATACTAAAAGAAAAAGGAGAGTTTCCAGAAGCTGCTAACTACCTAAGAATAGAAAAGAAAGAATGATAACACGGCAGCTCTCTCCGGCTCTGTCCGAGAGAGTTCTCAGCCCTGGATTGGCCATCACCTCCAAACACTCAATCTGGGCCAATCCAGAACTGACCTGTTGCATTCCACAGAAGCAGATAACCTATTGTTTATGTCTGGTTGCTGAACTTCTCAGCTCCAGCAGGAAAAGTCCTAAAGAAAGGATTTTAGTGAAAAGGATGTCTGTGACAAGCACCCTCACCAGGAGSTGACCAGGCCCACGCTGACAAACACAACCCCACAGAGCACCTGCACACAGCACGGGCAGCTGCAGCGGGGCTGGCAGGCACAAAGGAGCCTCAGCAGCCCAGAGTGGCACCGAGGGACAGGGACAGGACAGTGCCACACAGCTGTGCCAGCCTGCAGGGAGAGCTGGCCCTCAGCCTGGCTGGGAACTCACATCAGGCCTTGCCTCTGCTGCTTCCCTCCCTCCCTCCCTCCAGGGAAGGCACAAGCAATGGACTTCCACGGATCCCAGGAATTACTAAGTAGATCTTTTGGCAGCAAAGTTGGGGAGAAGATGAACTACAGCAAGCTTTCCAAGGAAAGAAAGCTGGCTTTCCAAGGAAAGAAAGCTGGGCAGCAAGGAGCCCAGTCCCTGAGGGCAGGTGGGGAATGCAGGCAGAGCCCTGCTGCAGTGCCKCAGCAGCAGGGAGGGCAGGCAGGYGACACTSAGGGCAGGGACAAASCAGCCCAGGGGCACCTTCCCYGGACAGGGACCCTGCTGGGGTCCCCCTGCACAGTGCCCCAGCCCCAAACACCCAGCTGGGGCCTGGCTGTGCCCCCCAAACGCAGCACAGCCACCGGCACACACCTGAGCCCACCCTGCAGCCCCCTGATGGATTTACTGCCCTCACCTGGGGCCACAGCTAGCCAGGGGCTGCCAGAGGTGCCCCACACACTGGTTACCTACAGCAAACCTSCTGGTGCAGGGCCAGGCAGTGCTGGGTGCAGCTGGAGCACCCCAGGTTCAGGGGACAGAGGGAATTTGGCTCAGCAGAGCTGCAGCAGGGGATTTGCTGGGATGCAGCACTGTGTGTGCAGCACAGCAGGGAGCAGGAACCAGCTCCAGCCCTGCTCTGTCATGGGCCAGGCTGGCAGCAATCAGCCAGAACTGCAGCAAAGCAGATTTGGGGGTGGTGAGACAGAGCTGGAAGACTTTGCTTGAGGGAGATGTCAAGGTGCTCTCACTCTTGTTTCATTTTACAGGCTGACAGTGTGAGTGCTGACACCTCGACAGCAGCACACTTTCCCTTTCCCTTCCCTTCCGCTTCCCTTCCCTTCCTTCCTTCCCTTCCCTTACCCCTTTCCCTCCTTCCCTTCCCTTCCTTCCCTTCCCTTCCTTCCCTCCGCTTCCCCTTCATGCTTCCCTTCCCTTCCCCTCCCTTCCCTTCCCTTCCCTTCCCTTCGCCTTCCCTTTCCCTTCCCTTACGCTTCCTTCCCTTCCTCTTACCCCTTCCCTTCCCTTCCCTTCCTTCCCTCCTTCCCTTCCGGATTCTTGCTGGTCTCTGAGGTGCTGGGATAATTAAGCACCAGCCCAACTTTCCTCACTGGTTTCTGTGGATAAACACGTTGTGTTTAAACTGAAATCCATTACTGAACACAAAGGGGGAAATCAGAAATCCCGCCCTCGTTATCTCCCAGCAGTGATGGAACCCCCAGATCCACACRGAGCTACAAGAGCAAGGAAAGGGCTGCCCTGGGGTTTGGAGCTCAGAGGGCAGAGGCAGAGCTGTTCTGCAGCACAGGGCTCCCATCCAGCTCGCTGAGACTGGATGCCCAGGCAGCCAGGTGAGCCCAGCGCTGCTGCCGAGGCCAGCACTCATTACTGCTGATAATAAATGCAAGCATAAGTCACAGTTAGCACTGAACAGATTGTTTGGGGTTGCAAAGACAGCAGCTGTCACAGCTTGACAGCTTTCTTGTTAGTGAATCAGCTTTCCTGACAGTCTTTTTGATTGAAAACCCCTGTTCCCTGACAGAGTGTTGGAGCTGATGTACATATGTAGCTCATGAAGAATGAGAGGGAGCCATGAAAGGTCTCGAAGCTCTTGCTCTGTATTAAAAAGAAGTGCAGTTTGCACAAAGGGAGGGTTGGGGAGGCAGATGTGAGCTGAGGGAAGGGCCCAGCTCTGCTGGGAGGTGACAGTGGCACGGCCAGAGCCATGGCCTCTGCTGAGAGCAGGAAAGCTTTCACTCTGGGAAGAGTCTGTGCAATGGAAAATAAAACTGAAATTTGAAAARGGAACTGAAAAATTCCCCCTGGGTGTGGCTCTGGCAAGGTTTGCCCACCTGGGAGAGGCAGAGCTGGGCTCCAGGAGCACYCCAGGCTGCCCAGCTTGTCCCAGGGCACGGCTTCGTGTCCTTGGGCAGCCAAGGATGTCACCCGTTCCAGGATTGTCACCCATTTCAGGGATGTCACCTGTTCCAGGGATGTCACCCGTTCCAAGGATTTGTCACCCGTTTCAGGATTGTCACCCTTCAGGATATTCACCATTCCAAGATTTGTCACCGTTCTGATGGTCCCCATTCCAAGATTGTCACCCTTCCTGGGGTTGTCACCCATTCCCAGGGATGTCACCTCTCCAAGGATTGTCACCTGTTCCAGGGATGTCACCTTCAAGGATGCCACCCATTGCCGGATGCCCACCTTCCCAGGATGTCCACCCAGTTCCAGGGAATGTCACCATTTCTGGATTGGCACCTATTCCAGGTGCACCATTCCACGGATGCCACCGTTCCAGGATGTCACTCGTTCCAGATGTCAACCCATTCCAGGATGTTCACCTGTTCCCAACAATGTCACCTTCTGGATTGTCACCCGTTCTGGGATTTTCACCCGTTCCGGGATGTCACCCATTCCAGGATGTCACCCCTTCCCAGACTGATCAACCCGTTCCAGGATGTCACCTTCTGGATTTTCACCCGTTCCTGGGATGTCACCCGTATCCAGGGAATTCTCACTCTCCAAGCGATGTCACCATTCGAGATGTCACCCATCCTGGGAGTCAACCCATTCCAAGGATTGTCACCCGTTCCAGGATTGACACCCGTTCCCGGGATTGTCACCTATTCTAAGGACGTCACCTGTTCCAAGGATGTCACCCATTCCTGGGATGTCACCCGTTCCCAGGATTGTCACCTATTCCAAGGATTGTCACCCATTCCCGGGATTGTCACCCGTTCCAAGCATGTCACCCGTTTCAAGCATGTCACCCGTTCCAAGGATTGTCACCTGTTCCAAGGATTGTCACCCATTCCTGGGATGTCACCCATTTCTGGGATTGTCACCTGTTCCCAGGATTGACACCTGTTCCTGGGATTGTCACCTATTCCAAGGATTGTCACCCGTTCCAAGGATTGTCACCTGTTCCAAGGATGTCACCCGTTCCTGGGATGTCACCCATTCCTGGGATATCACCCATTCCCGGGATTGTCACCCGTTCCCAGCATTGTCACCCGTTCCAGGGATGTCACTCATTCCAAGGATGTCACCTGTTCCAAGCATGTCACCCGTTCCCAGCATTGTCACCCGTTCCTCAGGGCGGCCCAGCAGATCCCCAGCACACGCCTGGCTGCAGAGCTGGCCTTTCCTGGGAGCTCCCTGCTCAGGAAATTGCTGCCTCAGGACCAASCCCTGCCCTGTCCCTGCCCCAGTGCCCTCCTGGGCACGATCCCACYTGGTGCAGGAGCAGCAGAACTCGTGGGTGTGACACGTCCCCCGTTTCACAGTTCTGCTCCAAATGCACTGGAAATGGAGCAGCAGAACACCTGGATGTGACACATCCCCCATGTCACAGAGTTCTGCTCCAAATGCCCTGGAAATGGAGCAGCAGAACACCTGGATGTGACACATCCCCCATGTCACAGTTTTGTTCCAAATGCACTGGAAATGGAGCGTTTTGAAGGGAGTTTTCCTTCCTTTTCTCTGCCAGTCCAGCAGTGACTCCCACAATCAGGAACCAGAACCAGGGGCTCTGGGATGGTCCTGGCCCTGCCTGGGGCACCACCTTCCATCACAGAGCCTGGGTTTGCTCTGCACCTCAGCTGCAGAAAAGGTCACTCCAGCCTCAAAACACTTTGGTTTGATCTGAGGAGGGCAGAAGAGAAGCAGCTCCATGGATTCTGATGCCTGGYGAGTGATGCTGGGAGCTTTTCCTCTCTTTTGCATCCACAGCACAGCTTTCTTTTAAACCATAAAAGCAAGAGGGGACTTCTCAAAGCTCCTGTGGCTCCCATCTGCTGCCTCCACCACACCTTTGCCACCACAGCAGGTATTTGAACCCCAGGAAAAACCAGGTTGTAATAATGCCATTACAGCACATTCCTAGTGCAGAACCATTTCAAACTGCAATTACTGGGATAAAAAACACATGAAAAATAAAATATCAAGGGATGGAGAGTTGCACTCGGCTGACACTGCTCAGACCTGGCTRTTTGTGGCCCCAGCAGCTGCTCTCAGACCCCTCTGACCATCACCTCAAAGSCTCTGCAAGGGACAGGAGCCCTCAGCCTGGCCCCACAGCAGCCAGGCACAATGCAATCACAGGCAGAAATATTGCTTTGCAGTCTGTTGACTATTAGGAAATATTTTAAGTAATTGTTTTTTTGCTGAGGAGTGTTCTGGGCAGGGGAACACTCCTGGAAGCTGGAGAGCTCTCCATTAATTTTGGCTCTAGCCCGGAGTCTCACACAGCCCTGCTCCAAATTGCTGCTTCCAACGCGGCAGCTCTTTAGAGATGACTCATTTCCATTAAAGCCTCAATTTCCAGAGCTGTATTTTCACCGGTGATTAAAGCGGGATCACCTGGAGGCCGGGGCTGGCAGAGGGAAAGGCACCTGCAGCAGGCAGGGCGGGCTGCCAGGGAGCTCCTGCTCAGCCCCTGGGGGCTCCACGCCCCCCAGAGGGGATCCCAGCACCTCTGGGATGAGGGGAGCAGCACACAGAGCCTGCAAGGGCCAAAGCCCTGGGGGGAGCACTGTCGCAGACATCTTTTCATTAAAAATCCTTTCCTTAGGATTTTCCTCCTGAGAAGCTGAGAGGCCTCAGGAACAAAATGCAAACAATGATTATCTGCTGCTGTGGAATGCAACAGGTGCATCTGTGATTGGTCTCATGTGGTTGTTTCTAATTAATGGCCAATCACAGTCAGCTGGCTCAGACTCTCTGTCTGAGCCACAAACCTTTGTTATCATTCCTTCTTTTCTATTCTATTCTTAGCCAGCCTTCTGATGAGAACCTTTTCTTCTATTCTTTTAGTATAGTTTTAATGTAATATATATCATGAAATAATAAATCAGCCTTCTGAAACATGGAGTCAGATCCTCGTCTCTTCCCTCARCCTSYGACCCCWGTGAACKCMGTCACAGGAGCACATTCCTGCTGCCCCCAGGTGGGACAAGAGAGGCTCCAGCACACTCGGATGTACAGAGGTGTCCAGAGCCTCACTGGAACCTTCCTTTGGCTTTAAAGTGACAGCAAGGGCAGGGCAGCAGATAAAACCTCCTYAAAKCCRT
>NDFG01000051.1:840367-872863 GCA_002167245.1 Sporophila hypoxantha | reverse complement strand
AAAAAGAGAGAGATTCGTAAGCACACTGAAAGGAAAGGTTCTGGCCGATGTCAGGCCCACTGCAGCTGCCTCCCTGTGAGCAAGCAAGGGCTCAGGGGATCCCTGGCTCTGGCAATGAGGATTTGTGCCCCCCAGCTCTGTCCCAGCACTGTCCTCTGTCACGGGCGACCTGCCAGTCAGAGCTGGCCGTGCAGAGAGGCCAATTGCTCTGCTCCCCCAGCGCCCTATAAAAATCCTGTAATTGCAGACAAGAAGGGTTCCGTGGGCTGCCACAGCCTCCATCAATCACTGAGGGAGGCATTGCTTTACAAAGCAAGATCTGGGAAAAAACCCTCACTTTTGACCTTTTAAGAACAATGACAATGAATTCCGCCTGAAGTGTACATCAGGGACTACAGGAAAAATTGAGTTGTAGCAGAAAATGGATTTAACTAAATGTCAAATTAAATTTATTGAAGCCCTGGTGATCCTGTTGGATTAATGGCTTAAAGCGTTTGAGTGGCGCAGAAAGGAGCTGGGTGGTGTTCCTGGAGAGGGAGGAGAGGAAAGGAGAAATCATTGCGCTCAGCTGCCAGCAAGGGGCCGAAGGGGGACAGAGCATCCTCATCTGGAGCTCAGGCAAAATGCAGAGGTGGCACCTGGGGACATGGCCAGGTGGATCCAGGGCTCAGAAGGCACTTCCCAACCCAATGAAACTTCTGTGGAGATTAATGCAGGAGTCAGAAAGGGCTTTGAGTGACGCCCCTGGATGTGCTCCTTGCTCCCTGCCCCATCCAACCCCACCCTGCACATTCAACCAACCCTGTGATCTTGGGATTCTGTGCCCTGGGAATTCACAGACACAGCAGGGTCGGGGAGGGAGAGCACAGGCCTGCAAAGGGCTCCTGCTCAGAAATCCTGTCCAAAATGTGAAGGGAGCAAGCCCAGTGCTTACTGTACAATCAAAGGTTACCTGGCGACCGGGGAGAGAATGATGAGGGGGCTCCATGGGTAATCAGAAGGTTAATTTAAATTACTTTAATGATACTATGGACTGTATATGATTTCATCTAAAGTGGAATAGCTGGCCAAGACTCAACTCTGCTCACACTGCCCAGATCTTGTGACTTGTCACCCAAAAAACAGTCCACACACACACAGAGCTGGCCCTGACAGGCAAGGAAACCAAAACACCAATAACTTTGGGTAAACAATCTCCACATTGCATTCTGCTTTGGCACAAACACAGGCACAGCAAATGATAAGAATTGCGTTTTCCCTTTCTCTGAGGTTCAGAGAACGTGAATCTCAGAAAATCCTTGGGAAGAACTGTGCCTTGCTTTTTTCTCTGTGAAGAGAAATGTTGGCAGCAAAAGGTTCAGTGGCCAGGGCACACAGGTACAGGTGTACCCAGGGCGTACACTCTACAGGTTGCGCACAGCTCCACCCAGCAAACCAGCCTGCTCCACAAGCAGGAGAGGCAGAGTGTTGGTGATGTCTGCTGCAGCTCCTGCTCCTGCCGTCAAGGCCTCATCTGCACTTGCCTAATTCCTTGGCCCGTTCTGGCTGTAAAATTCCCCAAGCGGCACTAATGAGGCTCCCGGGAGGCAGCGCATCTCCCCATCCAGCACTAAATCTATAATTAACCAAGCATATTTAGAAATATTCTGCAAATTGTTTGTCAAAGCTGCTGGCTAAAAGATAAGGAACTGAAATCTCTGAATATAAATATGACTCAATTAGAACTAATTCCAGATATGATCAATGATTTACATCAACACACGCCTCGATCGCATGAGGTTCGGACATTCAATTTTTTCTGAACAAGAGATAAATTGAACCTTTCGTAGGAATAAAAATAAATGCCATTTCAAGGTGATTTTTAACTTAGTCCGTAAATTAATTGGCGCCGGAATCTTTATTGTGCATGTTCTAACTTGCAGTCATTATGTATATAGCTCGGTTCTATAAATATTCATTACACAGCCCATATTGTAAATCCAGCAAATCTCCCCATCAGCGTAACAGCGGCAGGGCCTGCGGGTTGTAATCTCAAATCTGTAATTGTTGAAATGTCACCGAATAAATTGCAGGTATTATTTATTTGTTCTGACATCAGCAGCAAAGTGGCAGCATCGATAGTTTGGGAATGAAGGCAGAATGTTAAAGGATGAGCTCTGCCCAGGGACCAGTCAGCTTTCAGCTCTGCCAGTCCACGTGCTGGGACAAAGCTCTGGCTGGCAAGCAGCACCACTGACACTCAGAAATCTCTCTGTAACACAGTTCCCCCTGGCCAAATTCGGTGCTGCGCTGTAGGGGGATGCAATATAAGAAAATAAAGGTAAGATAGAAGTATCTTACCCTCACTATTAAGGAGTTGCAAGCTGAGAACAATTATTAGAGATTGGGAACCAGGCCTGATTTTACACAGGGCCAGCGCTGTAGTCAATAAGAAGAGTCGTTATAAAAGAGTGGATTGGTGGGGACTGGAGTCAGTTGGTTACTCGTGGAGGGAAGGAAGATCAGTGCTAGAGGAGCTGCCTACAAGAACATCAAGGAGGCACTAAATTAGCAATTAACTTGCTGAAACTGCTGCTTGCACTGTAATGGCAACACTTTGCATCAAAACTCCTTCTCCGACTTTGGTTCTGGCAAGCTTCCCGCAGCTGGGGAAGAGTGGGATTGCTCAGGGAGGCAGGGATGAAGCACAGGGGCATGGAGTTAAGGGGAAGGAGGGTCAAGACTGGGATGGATTCTCACTGCGAGGCCTGTGCCCAGAGCACAGCTGGGCTGCCCTGGATCCTGGCAGTGCCAACGGAGGCCAGGCTGGACACTGGGCTGGAGCATCCGGCACAGTGGAAGCACGTGCAGGTGGCTGCCATGAACAGGGAGATGAGAATGGGATTTAAGATCCCTTCTAACCCAGACCATTCCAGGAATTTTGGGGATCCCTGGTTACTTCAAGCTCCATCATGTTTTCAGCTATTCCTGCTTCTCTTTCTTTTTTCTCACATTTAATCTCCATCCTCCTGGGCTCAGGCAATTTCCAGGGGCAGGAGGATGAGTGGATGTGGGATGGGCCTGCATTTTGGAGGAGCAGGGCTCCAAGACACTGTGGATAAAGGCAGGTTTTTCCACGTGGAATGCAAGGCAGGTCCTTGGCACTGGTGTCGTCTGCCCACTCTGGCAGAGCAGCTGCTGATTGTTGAGGGAGGGATTGAGCAAAGCTCCCTAAATCCCGGAGCAGCAAACCCAGCTGGGGTGAGGCAGCCCCTGGTCAGAGCCCCCCTGCCCCTGACAGAGAGAGAAACGGGCCTCTCTGGAGTGCCAGCCGCTTCAACTGGCATTTCCAGTGCTGCAAAATCCTCAAGCTGACAGGAATTAATGTATCCGGAATTTCCAGGCTTTGCCTGTGTACAAAGGGCCCAAGCCTCTCAAATGCTCCCTCTCTGCTTACAGATGGCTTTAAAGTTGGAAGTTTTTAAGAAAGAGTTTCTGGCTTGCTTCTGTTTCCCTTGCTAACTCCCAAGCAGGGAGCAGATATTGCTGGGGAGGAATGTTGCTGTTGTTTTCCCCCAGAGACAAAGGCATTGTGCACCGTTGATCTCTGAGCAGGGAGGAGCTCTGCCTGCCCCCTGCCTCCCCTCACACCGAGGGGCTGCTCAGAATTTTTCCCCACACTGTGGGGAAGGATCCAAAACTGCAACATTTCCTGATCGCAGCTCCGGATTTTCTGGGCAGGGGCTCCACAGCACTGGCAGTGACCTTCTCTCAGGTAGCTTGTGGCACAGAAGCCAACCTGGGATTATTTTCCTGGGTCAGGAATTCCTGGAATGGTTTGGTTTGGACCTCAGCGATGCCACCTGGCCTGGCAGGGACAGCCCCACTGTCCCAGGGAGCCTCCAGCCCCCATGTCAGCCTGGCTGGGACGACTGCAGAGGATCCAGCAACGCCCCAGCCCCTGTGGAAGGCTCTTCTGGTGTAAGCCATGAATATTTGTGAAAATTCTTTCCTTAGGATTTTCCTACCTGAGAAGCTGAAGGCCTCAGGAACAAAACTGAAGCAAGTTTATTCTGCTGCTGTGGGAACTGCAAACAGGTGCATCTGTGATTGGTCTCATGTGGTTTTTCTATTAATGGCCAATCACAGCCCAGCTGCTCAGACTCTGTCTGAGAGCAGAAGCCTTTGTTATATTCTTTCCTATTCTTAGCTAGTCTTCGATTGAAATCCTTTTCTATTCTTTTAGTATAGTTTTAAATGTAATATCATATCATAAAATAATAATCAGGCCTTCTGAACATGGAGTCAGATCCTCTCTCTCCCCTCAGCCTCAGACCTGTGACATGGTCAAATCCCCATCCCAGGGAATGCAGGTTTGGGTGTTTCCAGGGAACATTGCTCATCCATGCTCCAGCTGACCAGAGCTTCTCAAACAGGTGTGACCAGTTCACAGGGGATCTCAGGTTGAGGGAAGAGACGAGGATTGACTCCATGTTTCCGAAGGCTGGTTTATTATTTTTATGATATATGTTACATTAAAATTATACTAAAAGAATAGAAGAAAAGGATTTTCATCAGAAAGGCTAGCTAAGAATAGAAAAAAGAATGAATAACAAAGGTTTTGTGTCTGGGACAGAGAGTCTCGAGGCCAGCTGGACTGTGATCTGGCATTAATTAGAAACATCCAATGAGACCAATCGCCAGTGCACCTGTTCATTCCACAGCAGCAGATAATCAAATGTTTCATTTTTGTCCTGAGGCCTTCTCAGCTTCCAGGAGGAACAACCCAAGGAAAGGAATTTCTCATCAAAAGATGTCTGTGACCTGGGGGATGGCTCAGGTGGGCCTTGGCTGCTCCAACCAGCCCTCCCTGAGGGCCAGTGACATTCATGGGGCACTGCTGATGGCCTGCTGGGTCAGCTCCTGGCAAGCCTCTCGGAGCTGAGAGGTTTTAATGAGTGCGTTTGGAAAAAAGTTTAAAAAGGAAAAAATTTCATGGCCCGCTGTTTATCCTAGGGAGGATGTTCAGCTGATGAAGGCACGGCTCGTCATTAAATCATGTGCCTGCTCATCAAACACGGGATTAATTAGCAGTTTAAGAGAGAGCCAGAAGCACCCAATGGAACGGCTGGGTGGGTTCATCTCCTTTGCCTTTGATCAGCAATAAAATCATCCCCAAAAGACTCCCAGCCACAGCTCTGTGTGGAAAAAGGCCGTGGGTTCCTCTGGGCTCAGTTATGGGGATTTTTGGGCCTTTTCTTTTTAACAGGACTTGTAGGTACAGCTCGGGGGGTTGGTATCAGGAATCCATTAGTGGAACCATCCAGTGCCAGGAGCCCACTGCTCTGGGTGAGGTGACATTACCTGCAAGCTTGAGTGTCCTCAGAAGGGGCCATTTCTACGCGAGGACATTTCAGACCTTTGAGCATCCCTTCAGGATACAATTAAAGGCATTTCCTGGAAATCCTCAGGCCTTCTTTAAAATCTTTAAAGAATTCACTTTAAGTATGCTTGTCAGGAGAAGAATACTCCAGCTAAGTGGTAAATAATTGGGGCTTTTGTGGAGGAACTGAGGGAAAAGAGTTGAGATCAAAATCTTAGTGAGATACAAACTAAAACTGCCCAAAAGGCGTGGCACAGAAACGAGCAGGATCTTCTTCTTTTTGACAATTTACTGATAAATGGAAAGCTTTCTACTTTTCAATAAATAGCAGATGAACTCATTAATAACTCATAGAACGGATGAAAATGAGAGTTTTAAATGCAGGTTGAGCTTATTCCCACAGATACCAGTTCAATTTTACCTGAGAAACATTTCACTTTTGAAGAGCAGCCGTGCGGATCTCAGGAGAATATGTCAGAGCTCCAATTATCAGAGCCAGCCCCAGCGTTTTCCCCTCTTTCCAGAGCCAGCCAACCCAGGCTTGTGCAGAGGCACCAAATAATTCACCCTTGATGGCCAGGGCATAACAGCTTGCCTTGCCCCCCTGCCCTCCTGGGTTTTTCCCAGAGCTCCCAAAGGCACGGTTTATTAACAGCCAATTAAAGGCTTTCAGGCTGGGAAAACACTTCCAGCAAGGCTTTTTAAACCTTGCACCTATAATTTCCAGCACCTGTGGTGGTGGCTGCTGTGAAGAGCTGTGCTGCAGTAATGGTGGCACTGAGCTTTTTTGGGGTTTGTGAATGTGGTGAGCGCCTTTGTGAGGACCCCAGACCATTAATTGGCCATGGAGGGGCCGGGAGCACAGCTGGGAGCAGGGGCAGCTCCAGGTGAGGGGTCACCAAACGCTCCCTGCCAGGTGGGGACAGCAGGGAAGGGCTGGGAGGGGCTGGGGAAGCACCTGTGCCCCGATGTCGGGGGGGACAGATGTGTTCTGGAGCAATTCCTGATGGGTTCCAGTGTTCTGGAACACTTTCCGATGGGTTCCAGTGTCCCTGGAGCTGGGTCAGTGTTCTGAACAATTGCCTGATGGGTTCCAGTGTCACTGGGAGCTGGGTCAGTGTTTTCTGGGACATTTCCTGATGGGCTCCAGTGTTCTGGAAAATTCTGAATGGGTTTCAGTGTCTTGGAACAATTCCTGATGGGCTCAGTGTCACTGGAGCTGGGTCAGTGTTCTGGAACAATTTCTGATGGTCCAGTGTTGCTGGAGCAGATTCCTGATGGCTCCAGTGTCCGGAGTGGGTCAGTGTTCTGGAACAATTCCTCATGGGTTCCAGTGTTCTGGGACAATTCCTGAGATGGGTTCTAGTTGAAACTGGGTCAGTGTTCTTGGAACAATTCCTGATGGTTCCAGTGTCACTGGAGCTGGGTCAGTGTTCTGGGACCAATTCCATGATGGGTTCAGTGTTTCCTGGAGCTGGGTCAGTGTTCTGGAGCAATTCCTGATGGGTTCACAGTTGAGCTGGGTCAGTGTTCCTGGAACAATTGCCTGATGGGTTTCCAGTGTTCTGGAAAATCTCATGGGTTCCAGTGTTCCTGAGCTAGGTCAGTGTTCTGGAACAATTCTGAATGGGTTCCAGTGTTCTGGGAGCAATTCCTGATTGGGCTCACAATTGAGTTGCGACCAGTGTTTCCTGGCTGGGAACATTCCCAGTGCGGTTCTCAGCTGATGCTGGGTCAGTGTTCCTGGGCTGGGACAATTCCTGATGGGTTCCCAGTTGGAGTTTGGACCAGTGGTTCGACTGCTTGTGATAGTTCCAGTGGGTTCCCAGCCTGAATGCTGGGTCAGTGTCCTGGCTGGGAACAATTCCCAAAGTGGCTTTCCAGGGCCACGGAGGCAGGGCTGGACACCCATGTTTTCTTGTCCATGGAGCCTGGTCAGTGTCTCTGGAACATTACCTTGATGTCAGGCTTCCTAGTGTCACATGGAGCTGGGTCAGTCCCTGATTCCTGGAACAATTTCCTGATGGTTTCCAGTGTCCTGAGAGCTGGTCAGGTTCTGAAAACTGTGGGTTCCCGTGGTCACTGAGACTGGGTCAGTGTTCTGGGAAAATTCCTGATGTCATTCGACAAGTGTTTCCGGAGGTCATGGGCCTGGTCATCTGGGACAATTCCTCGAATGGTTCCAGTGTCCTTGGGCTCGGGTCAGTGTTCTGAGGAACCTGATGGTTTCCGTGTTCCTGGACTGTTCAGTTCGATTTCCTGATTGTTCCAGTGTTCCTGGCAGCATTGTTCAGTGTCGGAGCTGTCAGGCTTCTGGGACAATTCCTGATGCGATCCGTGTTCTGGCACATTCCTGATGGGTTCCAGTGTCAACTGGAGCTGGGTCAGTCTGTTCTGGACAATTTCCGATGGGCTCCAGTGTTCCCTGGAGCTGGGTCATTGTTCTGGAACATTCCTGATGGGTTCCAGTGTTCCTGCAGCTGGGTCAGTTTTTCTGGGACAATTTCCTGATGGTTCCAGTGTT
This sequence comes from Sporophila hypoxantha, assembly GCA_002167245.1. NCBI lineage: Eukaryota > Metazoa > Chordata > Aves > Passeriformes > Thraupidae > Sporophila > Sporophila hypoxantha. The sequence continues at coordinate 864,977 of NDFG01000051.1, read as the reverse complement.
CTGTGAGCCAATTCCTGATGGGTTCAGTGTCCCTGGAGCTGGGTCAATGTTCTGGATAATTCCTGATGGATTCAGTGTCTGGACACAATTTCCTGATGGTCCAGTGTTCTGGAGCTGGGCCAGTGTCCCACTGGAACAATTCCTGATGACTCCAGTGTTCTGGGAACAATTTCCTGATGGGTTCGTGTTCCTGGAGAACTGGGCCAGTGTCACTGGAACAATTCCTGATGCGGTTCCAATTGAGTTGGACCAGTGGTTCCTGCTGTGATCACTTCCCAGTGCGGTTCATTGAGCTGGGTCAGCTGTTCTGGGACAATTCCCATTGTGGGTTCAGGCAATGGAGCAGGCTGAACACCAGGGGCACAGGTGCTTCCCCAGCCCCTCCCAGCCCTTCCCCTGCTGTCCCCACCTGGCAGGGAGCGTTTGGTGCCCCTCACCTGGAGCTGCCCCTGCTCCCAGCTGTGCTCCCGGCCCCTCCATGGCCAATTAATGGGTCTGGGGTCCTCACAAGGCGCTCACCACATCACAAACCCCAAAAAGCTCAGTGCCCTCATCACTGCAGCACAGCTCTCACAGCAGCCACCARCACAGGTGCTGGAAATTATAGGTGRAAGGGTTTAAAAGCCTTGCTGGAAGTGTTTTCCCAGCCTGAAAGCCTTTAATTGGCTGTTAATAACCGTGCCTTTGGGAGCTCTGGGAAAAACCCAGGAGGGCAGGGGGGCAAGGCAGAGCTGTTATGCCCTGGCCATCGAGGGGTGAATTATTGGTGCCTCTGCACAAGCCTGGGCTTGGCTGGCTCTGGAAAGAGGGGAAAACGCTGGGCTGGCTCTGATAATTGGAGCTCTGACATATCTCCTGAGATCCACACGCTGCTCGTTCAAAAGTGAAATGTTTCTCAGGTAAAAATGAACTGGTATCTGTGGGAATAAGCTCAGCCTGCATTTAAAACTCTCATTTTCATCGCGTTCTATGAGTTATTAATGAGTTCATCTGCTTTTATTGAAAAGTAAGAAATGCTTTCCATTTATCAGTAAATTGTCAAAAAGAAAGAGATCCTGCTCGTTTCTGTGCCACGCTTTTGGGCAGTTTTAGTTTGTATCTCACTAAGATTTTGATCTCACTCTTGTCCCTCAGTTCCTCCACAAAGCCCCAATTATTTGACCATCTTAGCTGGAGTATTCTTCTCCTGACAAGCYTACTTTAAAGTGAATTCTTTAAAGGATTTTAAGAAGGCCTGAGGATTTCCAGGAATGCCTTTAATTGTTCCTGAAGGGATGCTCAAAGGTCTGAAATGGTCCTGGTAGAAATGGCCCCTTCTGAGGGACACTCCAGCTGCAGGGWAATGTCACCTCACCAGAGCAGTGGCTCCTGGCACTGGATGTCACTAAATTGGATCCTGATACCKAACCCCCCGAGGCTGGTACCTACAAGTCCTGTTAAAAAGAAAAGGCCAAAATCCCCATAACTGAGCCCAGAGGACACGGCCTTTTTCACACAGAGCTGTGGCTTGGGAGGTCGTTTTGGGAYTGATTTTATTGCTGATCCAAAGGCAAAGGGAGGAATCCCACCCAGCCGTGTCCATTGGGTGCTCTGCTSTCTTTAAACTGCTAATTAATCCCCGTGTTTGATAGCAGGCACCATTGATTTAATGACGAGCCGTGCCTTCATCAGCTGAACAKTCCCTCCAGGATAACCAGCGGGCCATGAAATTCCTATCAAACACTCATAAAAACCCTCAGCTCCCCGAGAGGCTGCAGGAGGGCTGACCCAGGCAGGCCATCAGCAGTGCCCCATGAATGTCACTGCCCTCAGGGAGGGCTGGTGGAGGAGCCAAGGCCACCTGAGCCATCCCCCAGTGTCACAGACATCTTTTKTGYAAAWTCCTTTCCTTAGGGTTTTTCCTCCTGAGAAGCTGAGAGGCCTCAGGAACAAAATGMAAACATTGATTATCTGCTGCTGTGGAATGGAACAGGTGCAGCTGGGATTGGCCCATGTTGGATGTTTCTAATTAATGGCCAATCACAGTCCAGCTGGCTCYGACTCTCTGTCCCAGACACAAACCTTTGTTATCATTCTTTCTTTTTCTATTCTTAGCRAGCCTTCTGATGAAATCCTTTCTTCTATTCTTTTAGTATAYTTTTAATGTAACATATATCATAAAATAATAAACCAGCCTTCGGAAACATGGAGTCAGATCCTCGTCTCTTCCCTCAWCCTSAGARCCCTGTGAACAMGGTCACACCTTTTGAGGAAGCTCTGGTCAGCTGGAGGCATGGATGAGCAATGTTCCCTGGAAAACACCCAAAACCTGCATTCCCTGGGATGGGGGATTGTGACCATGTTCACAGGGGTCTGAGGCTGAGGGGAGAGATGAGGATCTGACTCCATGTTTCAGAAGGCTGATTTATTATTTTATGATATATATTACATTAAAACTATAATAAAAGAATAGAAGAAAGGATTTCATCAGAAGACTAGCTAAGAATAGAAAGAATGATAACAAAAGTTTCTGTCTCAGACAGAGTCTGAGCCAGCTGGGCTGTGATTGGCCATTAATTAGAAACAACCACATGAGACCAATCACAGATGCACCTGTTGCATTCCACAGCAGCAGATAACCATTGTTTACGTTTTGTTCCTGAGGCCTCTCAGCTTCTCAGGAGGAAAAATCCTAAGGAAAGGAATTTTCACAAAATATCATGGCTACKCAGAGGAGCCTTCCACAGGGGCTGGGGCTGCCCCTGGATCCCTGGCAGTGTCCCAGYCCAGGCTGGACAGGGCTTGGAGCTCCCTGGGACAGTGGGAGGTGTCCCTGCCTATGGCACAGGTGGGATTCTGAGGTCCCAAACCAAACCATTCCAGGATTCCTGACCCAGGAGAAAATAATCCCCAGGTTGGGCTCTCTGTGCCAAAGCAGCCTGAGGAGAGAGGTCACTGCCAGGCTGTGGAGCCCCTGCCCATGGAACCTGGAGCTGCAGAGTCAGGAAAGTGCAGTTTGAGACCCTTCCCACAGTGTGGGGAGTTCTGGAGCAGCCCCTCGGTGTGGAGGGGAGGCAGGGGCAGYGCAGCTCCTCCCTGCTCAGAGATCCACAGTGCACAATTGCTTTGGTCTGGGGGGAAAACAACAGCAGCATCCTCCCCAGCAATATCTGCTCCCTGCTTGGGAGTTAGCAAGGAAAAAGAAGCAAGCCAGAAACTTCTTTCTAAAACTTCCAGCTTTAAAGCCATCTGTAYGCAGGAGAGGGAGCATTTGAAGAGCTGGCCCTTTGTACACAGGCAAAGCCCTGGAAATCCGATAATAATTCCTGTCAGCTGAGGATTTGCAGCCTGGAAATGCAGGTTTGAAGCGCTGGCACTCCAGCAGAGCCCTTCTCCTCTCTGTCAGGGGCAGGGGGGCTCTGACAGGGCTGCCTCACCTCCAGCTGGGTTTGCTGCTCGGGATTTAGGGAGGCTTTGCTCAATCCCTCCCTCAAACAACAGCAGCGCTCTGCAGAGTGGGCAGAGCGAGCACCGAGGTGCCAAGGACCTGCCTTGCATTCCACGTGGGAAAACCTGCCTTTATCCACAGTGTCTGGAGCCCTGCTCCTCCAAATGTAGGCCCATCCCCACATCCACTCATCCTCCTGCCCTGGGAAKATTGCTGACCAGGAGTGATGGAGATTAAACTGTGAGAAAAAGGAAAGAGAGCAGGGAAGAGCTGAAAAATATGGAGCTGGAAGTAACCAGGGATCCCAAAATCCTGGAATGGTCTGGGTTGGAAGGGATCTTAAATCCCATCTCATTGCCCTGTTCCATGGCAGGGACACCTCCCACTGTCCCAGGCTGCTCCAGCCCCAGTGTCCAGCCTGGCCCTGGGCACTGCCAGGGATCCAGGGGCAGCCACAGCTGCTCTGGGCACACAGGGCCTCGCAGGGAAGAATTCCATCCCAGGGTCTGACCCTCCTTCCCCTTAACTCCACTGCCCCTGTGCTGTCCCTGCCTCCCTGAGCATCCCACTCCTTCCCCAGCTGGGGAAGCTCCTGCCAGAACCAAAGRGGAGAAGGATTTTGATGCAAAGTGTTGCCATTACAGTGCAAGAGCTCTATTGTCATTACATTGCAAGGGTTCCATATTGCTAATTTATGCCTCCTTGATGTTTCTTGTAGGCAGCTCCTCTAGGCACTGACTCTTCCTTACCCTCACAGTAACCAACTGACTCCAGTTCCCACCAATCCACTCTTTTATAACACTCTTCTTATTGACTACAGCTGTGGCCTGTGTAAAATCAGGCCTGTTCCCAATCTCTAATAATTGGCTCAGCTGCAACTCCTTAATGGGGTAAGATTACTTTCTATKTTACCTTTATTTTCTTATATTGCATCCCCCTACAGCGCAGCACCTGAATTTTGGCCAGGGGGAACGTTTTATCAGGAGATTTCTGAGTGTCAGTTGCTGCTGCTGCCAGCAGAGCTTTGCCCAGGCATTGGTGGGATGGCAGAGCTGAAGCTGGAGCGTGGTCCCTGGCAGAGCTCCATCCTTTAACATTCTGCCTTCATTCCCAAACTATCGATGCTGCACTTTGCTGGGAAATGTCAGAACAAAATAAGTAATACCTGCAATTTATTCGGGTGACATTTCAACAATACAGATTTGGAGATTACAACCCGCAGCCCGCCGCTGTTACGCTGAGTGGGGAGATTTGCTGGATTTACATAATGGGGCTGTGTAATGAATATTTATAGAACGCGAGCATTTACATAATGACTGCAAGTTAAACATGCACAATAAAGATTCCGGGCCAATAATTTACGGACTAAGTTTAAAAATCACCTTGAAATGCATTTTATTTTTATTCCTACGAAAGGTTCAATTTATCTCTTGTTCAGAAAAATTGAATCCGACCTCATGCGAGTCGAGGCTGTGTTGATGTAAATCATGATCATATCCTGGAATTAGTCTACATTGAGTCATTTGTATTCAGAGATTTCAGTTCCTTATCTTTTAGCAGCAGCTTTGACAAACAATTTGAGAATATTCTAAATATGCTTGGTTAATATAATTTAGTGCTGGATGGGAGATGCGCTGCCTGCCCGGGAGCCTCATTAGTGCCGCTGGGAATTACAGCCAGAACGGGCAGGAATTAGCAAGRGCAGATGAGGCTGAGGCAGGAGAGGGGCTGCAGGCAGAATACCAACACTCCCTGCCTCTCCTGGCTTGGTGGAGCAGGCTGGGTTTGCTGGGTGGGCTGTGGCACACCTGCAGAGTGTACCCCTGGGTACACCCTGTCTCTTATACACATCTAGATGTGTATAAGAGACAGCCTGTACCTGTGTGCCCTGGGCACCGAACCTTTGCTGCCACATTTCTCTCCACAGAGAAAAGCAAGGCACAGTTCTTCCCAAGGATTTCTGAGATTCACGTTCTCTGAACCTCAGAGAAAGGGAAAACGCAATTCTTATCATTTGCTGTGCCTGTGTTGTGCCAAAGCAGAATGCAATGTGGAGATTGTTTACCCAAAGTGATGGTGTTTGGTTTCCTTGGCCTGTCAGGGCCAGCTCTGTGTGTGTGTGGACTGTTTGGTGACAGTCACAAGATTCTGGGCAGTGTGAGCAGAGTGAGTCTTGGCAGATTCACTTTAGATGAAATATATACAGTATAGTATCATAAAGTAATTAATTAACCTTCTGATACCCATGGAGCCCTCCTCATCATTCTCTCCCCGTCGCCAGAGTAACCTTTGATTTACAGTAAGCACTGGGCTTGCTCCCTTCACATTGGACAGGATTTCTGAGCAGGAGCCCTTTGCAGCCTGTGCTCTCCCTCCCCAGACCCTGCTGTGTCTGTGAATCCCCAGGGCACAGAATCCCAGATCACAGGGATGGTTGAAGTGTGCAGGGTGGGGTTGGATGGGGCTGGGAGCAAGGAGCACATCCAGGGGGGTCACCCAAAGCCCTTCTGACTCCCTGCATTAATCTCCACGGATTCATTTGGGTTGGGAAGTGCCTCTGAGCCCCTGGATCCACCTGGCCATGTCCCCAGGTGCCACCTCTGCATTTTGCCTGAGCTCCAGATGAGGATGCTCTGCTCCCCCTCGGCCCCTGCTGCAGCCTGAGCGCAATGATTCTCCTTTCCTCTCCTCCCTCTCCAGGAACACCACCCCAGCTCCTTTCTGCAGCCACTCAAACGCTTTAAGCCATTAATCCAAAGGATCACCAGGGCTTCCAATAAAATTTTATTTGACATTTAGTTAAAATCCATTTTCTGCTACAACTGAATTTTTCCTSTAGTCCCTTGATGGACACTTCAGGCYGAATTCATTGTCATTGTTCTAAAGGTCAAAAGTGAGGGTTTTTTCCCAGATCTTGCTTTGTAAAGCCAACTGTTCCTCAGGATGATGAGAGGCTGTGGCAGCCCACGGAACCCTTCTGGTCTGCAATTACAGGATTGTATAGGGGCTGGGGGAGCAGAGCAATGCCTCTCTGCACGGCCAGCTCTGACTGCAGAGTCCCCGTGACAGAGGCAGTGCCTGGGACAGAGCTGGGGGGCACAAAATCCTCATTGCCAGAGCAGGGATCCCCCCTGAGCCCTGCTTTGCTCACAGGGAGCAGCTGCAGTGGGCCTGACATCGGCCAGAACCTTTCCTTTCAGTGTGCTACGAGGAGCCAAAGGCATACGTGGAAATATCAAACAGCAGGGATGCTCTCAGTTGCCGTTTTGTTCACAACTTCTCACACACATCATTTAATTCGTTCAGCAAAACCATTCTGATAAATTGTYTCATGGAATSATGGTTCAGTGGCGAGGAATCCTGGAATATCCTGAGGGAGGGACCCACCAGGACCATAAATCCCAACTCTGACACCCCAAAATTCCCACCCTGTAGCAGTGGAAGAAATGACAGTAAGGTAAACCTACATGGCCTGTTCCTGTGTTTAACTCTCATTTCCCATTTCTAGGGAGCCCCGTGTGCTCCTCATTTCATCCTTGCTTGGCTTTTAACTGGAATTGGTTGATCCATGACTGAGATGACAACACATGTAAGGACATATATCCATATTTAGGGTGCTCTGTCCTCATTCCTGTGTTGTGCTGATGCCTGAAGTTTGAGCTTTCATGTTTTCCAGATTCCATACTGCATTGGTGTACAACTCTGAACTCCATATAAATGTCAGCAAGTTCTCCTCCCAGCTCAGTCCCACAGAACAATCCTTTTCCTCCCAGCTCAGTCCCACAGAACAATCCTTTCCTCTCCTCAGTCCCACAGAGCAATCCTTTCCTCTCCTCAGGCACACAGAGCAATCCTTTTCCTCTCCTCAGTCCCACAGAACAATCCTTTCCTCTCCTCAGTCCCACAGAACAATCCTTTTCCTCTCCTCAGGCACTCTCAATCCTTTTCCAGCCCAGAACCAAGGACATCACTGCAGCTCCAGCCCCAAAAAGTGCAAACAGCAGAGAATGGAGGAGAGCAACCTGGGAGGGTGGGACTGCAGAACCTGGAGCTGGAATTGGACGGCAAAACAAATATGGAAATGGAGCAAAGCTTATCAAAGTGTGGGAACTCGTGACTCAGGGCCCATCTTGGTGTAGAGCCATGGCCAGGCTCTTGCACTGCCCAAGGTGTGTCCTGTGAAGGCCTTTTAATAAATCCCCACTWTATTCCTGTAACTCTGCCCAGCTCTGCTGCAGGAGCCCCCCAAGGCTGTCACACACATCTTTCATGAAAAATCCTTTCCTTAGGGTTTTTCCTCCTGAGAAGCTGAGAGGCCTCAGGAACAAAATGCAAACAATGGTTATCTGCTGCTGGGGAATGCAACAGGTGCATCTGTGATTGGCCCATGTTGGATGTTTCTAATTAATGGCCAATCACAGCCCAGCTGGCTTGGACTCTCTGTCTGAGACACAAGCCTTTGTTATCATTCCTTCTTTTCTATTCTTAGCTAGCCTTCTGATGAGATCCTTTCTTCTATTCTTTTAGTATAGTTTTAATATAATATATATCATAAAATAATAAATCAGCCTTCTGAACCATGGAGTCAGATCCCCATCTCTTCCCTCGTCCAAGACCCCTGTGAGCACTGTCACACCAGGCACCATCCCAGCCCTGCCAGCCCCAGCCCAGACTCACTCATGGGCACAGGGGTGGCACAGCCCTGGTGCTGCTGCCCCTGTGCCCTGTGCCCAGGCACTCACCAGAGGGGGAGATGTGTCTCCAGGAGATGGAGGGCTCTGGTTTCCCCGTGGCCAGGCACACCAGGGTGACGTTGCTGCCCTCGTTCACCACGATGTCGCTGGAGATCCGGAATATCTTGGGAGAGACTGCAACGAGAGGGACAGGGCTGTCAGGGGGCTGGGCCTGGCACAGACACCTTTTCGCCGCACAACACCTTTTGTGGAAAATCCTTTCCTTGGGATTTTCCTCCTGAGAAGCTGAAGGCCTCAGGAACAAAAATGCAAACATTGATTATCTGCTGCTGTGGAATGCAACAGGTGCATCTGTGATTGGTCTCAGTGGGTTGTTTCTAATTAATGGCCAATCACAGTCAGCTGGCTTGGACACAGAGCCCAGCCACAAACCTTTGTTATCATTCTTGCTATTCTATTCTTAGCCAGCCTTCTGATGAAATCCTTTCTTCTATTCTTTCAGTATAGTTTAATATAATATATATCATAAAATCATAAATCAGCCTTCTGAAACATGGAGTCAGACCTCGTCTCTTCCCTCATCCAAGAACCCCTGTGAACCCTGTCACATGGGCAGCAGCAGGACACAGCACACACAGGGCCCAAGGGACACTGCAGAGCCTCCCCGAGGGCAGCCCAGCAGCTCAAGCCCTGGGTTCCAAACCCCACAACCAAAAGCAGCATTTTCCTGTGTGTGTGCAGAACAGCATTTTCCTGTTGTGTGCAGAACAGCATTTTCCTGGCTGTGTGCAGAACAGCATTTTCCTGGCTGTGTGCAGAACAGCATTTTCCTGGGTGTGTGTGCAGAACAGCATTTTCCTGGGTGTGTGTGCAGAACAGCATTTTCCTGGGTGTGTGTGCAGAACAGCATTTTTCCTGGTGTGTGCAGAACAGCATTTTCCTGGGTGTGTGCAGAAACAGCATTTTCCTGTGTGTGTGTGCAGAACAGCATTTTCCTGGGTGTGCAGAACAGCATTTTCCTGTGTGTGTGTGCAGAACAGCATTTTCCTGGGTGTGCAGAACAGCATTTTCCTGTGTGTGTGTGCAGAACAGCATTTCCTGGGTTGCAGAACAGCATTTTCCTGGTGTGCAGAACAGCATTTGCTGTGTGTGTGTGCAGAACAGCATTTTCCTGGGTGTGCAGAAACAGCATTTTCCTGTGTGTGTGTGCAGAACAGCATTTTCCTGGTGTGCAAACAGCATTTTCCTGGTGTGCAGACAGCATATTTCCTGTTGTGTGTGCAGAACAGCATTTTCCTGGGTGTGTGCAGAACAGCATTTTCCTGTGTGTGTGTGCAGAACAGCATTTTCCTGGGTGTGTGTGCAGAACAGCATTTTCCTGGGTGTGCAGAACACATTTTCCTGTGTTGTGTGCAGAACAGCATTTCCTGGGTGTGCAGAACAGCATTTTCCTGTGTGTGTGTGCAGAACAGCATTTTCCTGGTGTGTGCAGAACAGCATTTTCCTGGGTGTGCAGAACAGCTTTTCCTGTGTGTTGCAGAACAGCATTTTCCTGGGTGTGCAGAACAGCATTTTTTTATTTTTTGTGTTGCCGGGGTGTGTGCAGAGAGCTCCTGGAAGATGGATGCTCCTGCTCAAGGAAGGCTGAGCTTGCTCCCGCAGTTTGCAAAGAGACAAAATTGGTTTTTTCTGGTGCTTTTAAAAATTAATGATGCTGTTCCAGCCACTCTGTGTGCACCTGGAGAATCCGAGCTGCTCACAGAGAGGACTAAAACACATTTATTGTGTGTTTCCTCTTGCTGTGGGGCTCTTCCATTCCCCTCACCCAAGTGCTGCCCAGCTGGGCTTTCTCTCTGTTTTGCTGTGTGCCAGCCCCAATCCCCCCACAGGTTTTGCTGAAGCCACGAAGATCTGACCCACAAGAACTGGCAGGCTTCTGCTGCATTCTGGGGCTTCCCACCAGGAACTTTCCAGTCTTTCTGAGGGGAGTTTGAGCTGTGACATGGTACAAGGTGGAGAATTTTCCAGACTCACAGAGTGCAGATTAAGTGATTTCCTCTTAAGTACGCAGCTTGTGTTCCATTCCTAATGACTGGCTCTCTTTAATCTGGGTTTTACAGCGAGGAAATTAAATCAAAGCTCATTGAGGATGTCTGTAAGTCTCGTTACAATGACACTGAGCAGGTCACAGCGCTGATGCATTTCAAAACAGAATTAGAAAAGGGCTGATCTGCGAGGTCCATTAATTAAAAAACAACCCCCAAACCAGCAGAGCTGCACCCTGGTGCACAGTGCAATCCTGTCAGATGACACAAGTGGATTACACTCTGATCTGGGTGCTGATGCCAAACGTGGAGTTGTTATGGCAGTGATTTCCCAGGAACATCGTCCTGCCAGGGATAGAAATTGGCTCCCACAGCATTTCTGAGCCTCACAGTTTTGAACAAATCAGGATTTCTGCTGTATCAGTATGCTGCAATTTTTTTTCTGCTATTTACTGCCTGATAGAGATCATTACATTCAGATCACTAAAATCTGTGGAATTATTATTATGTCTCCAGTATGTGTGCAGCATCACAACGGAATGTGTAATATTTATTAGGAATTAAAAAAAGTTGTTTTTGCATCCGTATTTCTTCCCACACCTTCTGAAGACTCTGATCTAGAGCAGATTTGGCATTTAAAATCTGCTCTTTGCTGAGCCTGGAGTGCACATTAAACCCTTCACAGAGCTGCTCCCCACTTCAGCAGCTCATGGCCTCCCACCCAGATCACGTGGAGCCGTGTGAAGTCAGGGGAAAAAATTAAATAAAGCAGCAAATAAACATTTATTCAGAAAATGGAATTAACAGAAGCCAGAAGTAATGAGATAATAAAACAAGGGAAAGAGGAATTAAACTCCCAAGCTAAATTTGTGTGCGGGGGTCCAGCATGGAAAGTGCTTTGCAGCATTACTGGCTTTTTCTTTTTAATGTTAAATTAAAACATTAATTTATGTAATGTTTTAAAGTCAACCCTTCCCTTTTGGCACCATGTTTTTAATCGAAACCTCCTTTTTTGAGACGGGTGTGTGACCACAGGCTGGGGAGCAGCTGCAGGAGCAGACTGAGGGAAACAGGATGTTCACACCGTGGGAGAAGGAGGCTCAGGAGGGACCTGAGCTCCCTGGCTCCAGGATTCACAGGTAAAGGCAGGTGCAGACCCCTTTCTGAGTGCAGCCCAGTGTGCTGCAGGGAGGTTGAGCGTTTTGCAGGATGTGGCTGACAGCCCCCAGTGCCACAGCTCCACAATTGATTTCACAATTCCTCAATGAATTCCACAATTAATTTCACAATTCCTCAATTAATTCCACAATTAATTTCACAATTACTCAATGAATTTCCCAATGAATTCCTCAGTGAATTCCCCAATGAATTCCACAATGAATTTCCCAATGAATTCCACAATGAATTCCACAAGTCCACAATGAATTTCCCAATGAATTCCACAATTAATTTCACAATTCCTCAATGAATTCCACAATTCCACAATGAATTTCCCAATTAATTCCACAGTGAATTCCACAATTCCACAATGAATTTCCCAATGAATTCCTCAGTGAATTCCACAATTCCACAATGAATTTCCCAATGAATTCTACAATGAATTCCTCAGTGAATTCCCCAATGAATTCCACAATTCCATGATGAATTCCACAATGAATTCCACAATTCCACGGTGAATTCCCCAATGAATTCCACAGTGAATTCCACAATGAATTCCACAATTCCACAGTGAATTCCACAATGAATTCCACAATTCCATAATGAATTCCACAATGAATTCCACAATGAATTCCACAGTGAATTCCACAATGAATTCCACAATTCCCCAGTGAATTCCCCAATGAATTCTGCAATCAATTCCCTCCAGCAGCCCACCTTTGGCAGCAGCAGGAGCTGCCCAGACCAATTCCAAAATTAATGTCACAATTCCTCAATTAATTCCCCAATGAATTCCACAATTAATTCCACAATTCCACAGTGAATTCCACAACGAACTCCACAGTTCCCCAGTGAATTCCCCAATGAATTCCACAGTGAATTCCCCAATGAATTCCACAGTGAATTCCACAACGAATTCCACAGTTCCCCAGTGAATTCCCCAATGAATTCCACAGCCGATTCCCCCCAGCAGCCCACCCCTGGCAGCAGCAGGAGCTGCCCAGGCCYTGGGGGTGGCTGTCCCCTCCCTCCCTGAGCCCCCAGTGCTGCAGGGACACCCTGGGACCCTCCTGGTCCCAGGGAGGCCAGCAGGGGAGCCCTGGGCTCCTCTGGGGAATAAATTGAAAATTGATTCCATCAGCGTGGGGAATAGCTGGGAATCACTGCCAGGACACAGGACACAGATCCTTTCTTCTCTTCATGGCTTGGGCATAATAATTGGGTTTTATGAGAAATCCATTGAAAAATTACCTGTGCTGTGAGGGTGATTAAGCTCTACTCCCACTCATTGAGAATCCTCAGGCCTTCCCTGCCCCAAACCCCCCTCCCTGCCTCATGGGCTCAGGGATTTCAGCCTGGCAGGAAAACCCTAAATTCCTGCTCTTTCCTCCTCCTGTTCTTCCCATTGTAAATCAGAGGACAAAGCAACTTGTGCCTGGAAAACCAACACACAAGCCAGAACAGTCAAACCACGGAATTCAGGAATCATTAAGGCTGGAAAGAGCTCTAAGAACATCATGTCCCACCATCATTTTGAGGGGGGGAAAGGAAAAAACACAACAGGCAATCAAAGGAAAGATTTGAGGAAAAACCAAACCAATGTAGGTTGCAATGAATAGTTAAGTAACTTTTAAATGGTTCAAAATGTCAGGATTGCAGTGAATCCTCCTAAAAGCTGGACTGTGCAAGGCTCACTCTGCCAGGTGAAAGTCCTGTGCTGCAGAATCCAGAATTGCCATCAAGGAGCTGCTTGGAAAGCACCCAGAAACTGGGAACCACTGCAGGGTTAAAACCTGCCGGGTTCACCCAAGGCTCCAAATTATTTCTGTGATGGAATCCCAGACTGGGCTGGTTTGGAATGGACCTCAGAGCCACCCAGTGCCAACCCTGCCATGTGCAGGACACCTCCCACTGTCCCAGGTGCTCCAGCCCCAGTGTCCAGCCTGGCCTTGGGCACTGCCAGGGATCCAGGGCAGCCACAGCAAATCTGGAATTCTATTCCAGGGCTGCCCACCCTGCCAGGAAACAATTGCCAATTCCCAATGTCCCATCCAGCCCTGCCCTCTGGCACTGGGAAGCCATTCCCTGTGGCCCTGTCTCTCCATCCCTGATAAACAAATCCTCCACCTCCCTGGGCAAAACCCAGGCACTGCCTCCATCCTCAGCCCTGGAAACAGCACTGATCCCTGAACAGTGAATGCCACACCCCAAATCCTGATTTTTAAATAAAACCAACCCTAAAACACCTCCAAGAATTATTCCCAGCAACTCCCTTGTGTGAGTGAACCATCTTGCATCCTAAGTATCGATCATAAAAAAAGACAACTGTGCTTTTTGGGGTAGTAACATTTTTTATCAATACCAACTGKAAATTGCTCTGCTTTTTATACTTTTTATATATTTTTTTTCATTTCATACTTAGATCAGCCCAATATTTACAGAGCAGTGAAATGCCCCCACCACAAACACCATTTTTAGAGTGTGTTGAGCAGAGGTTTAAATGAGGAGAGCTMTTGCAGCAGGAGCCCTCCCCTGTGACAATCAGTCACCAGCGGGGACAGCTCCCAGCCCCTTTGCTTTTGCATTTCCATGATTAGTTCCTCGAGGCACTTTGATTGAAGAGCSTTGCCTAAAGGTCTCCACCTCCTCCTAATTAAACACAATTTGTCTCAAGCACAGCAGCTTTGGCAAAGTGGGGCTGAGGAAATAAATGATGGGTGGGCTGGGAAGAGAAATGGTTTCATCTCCAGCCTTCATTTATTTCCAGTTCCTGCCGGCGCCGAGGCGTGACACGAGGTCTCACAAAAGCGGTGCTTCCCTAAGCTGGGGAGGAATCCTCTGTCTCCTTGAGATCCCTGGCAGTCACCAGCATCCCTGTAAATTCATGGGCACCACCGGTGTTCAGAAATCCATCTCCACCTGTTTTCTGTGGCCAGCTTCTCTGAGACCAGCCTGAGGACATCATCAGGGTGTGAGTGGGAAAGGAATGATCCTGTRTGGGAATTCTGCACCACTGGGGTGAGACCTGAGTCTGTGGGTTGTGACTCTCCACCTTTCCTCCTGCCAGGGCAGTTCAGCTGTCCCAGCGGGACACTCCTGGGGTGTCCATCTGTCCCAGTGGGACACTTCTGGGATGTCCATCTGTCCCCACTCCTGGGATGTCCATCTGTCCCAGTGGACACTCCTGGGATGTCCATCTGTCCCAGTGGGACACTCCTGATGTGTCCATCTGTCCCAATGGGACACTCCTGGGGTGTCCATCTGTCCCAGTGGACACTCCTGATGTGTCCATCTGTCCCAGTGGACACTCCTGGGGTGCCCATCTGTCTCCACTCCTGGGATGTCCATCTGTCCCAGTGGACACTCCTGATGTGTCCATCTGTCCCAGTGGGACACTCCATCCTGGGATGTCCATCTGTCCCAGTGGACACTCCTGGGATGTCCATCTGTCCAATGGGAACACTCCTGATGTGTCCATCTGTCCCAATGGGACACTCCTGGGATGTCCATCTGTCCCAGTGGGACACTCCTGGGGTGTCCATCTGTCCCCACTCCTGATGTGTCCATCTGTCCCAGTGGGACACTCCTGGGGTGCCCATCTGTCTCCACTCCTGGGGTGTCCATCTGTCCCAATGGCACACTCCTGGGATGTCCATCTGTCCCAGTGGGACACTCCTGGGGTGTCCATCTGTCCCCACTCCTGATGTGTCCATCTGTCCCAGTGGGACACTCCTGGGGTGCCCATCTGTCTCCACTCCTGGGGTGTCCATCTGTCCCAGTGGCACTCCTGGATGTGTCCATCTGTCCCAGTGGACACTCCTGATGTGTCCCATCTTGTCCCAATGGGACACTCCTGATGTGTCCATCTGTCCCAATGGGACACTCCTGGGGTGTCCATCTGTCCCAGTAGGACACTCCTGGGGTGCCCATCTGTCCCAGTGGACACTCCTGGGATGTCCATCTGTCCCAGTAGGACACTCCTGGGATGTCCATCTGTCTCCACTCCTGGGCAGTTAATCTGTCCCAGTGGAACATCCATCCTGGGGTGTCCATCTGTCCCAGTGGACACTCCTGATGTGTCCATCTGTCCCAGGGGACACTCCAGGACCACAGAGCACAAGGAGCAGGAGGTGCAGCTCAGCCTTTCCCCCTCCCTGGAAAAGCTTTCTGACACTCCACGAGCTCCTTTCAGCGAGCAACACTCTGCAATCAGAGCTCTGCCAACTGCTTAATCATGGAAATGGAGCCAAAAAGTTATAAAGGGCAAAAATAATGATGAAAAAAGCAACCTCCTGGTGGCTGGAGCCAAAGCCCTGCCAGCTGGGCACTGATTGCTGGCTGAGCAGGGCCCCATGGCTGGGGCTCATTAATGCCCAGGGCTGGGACAGGGCTCTGGAAAGGCAGGGATGGCTCTGCAGCCAGCACAGAGGAGGCTGTGAATGGTTTCCTGGGCTCTGGAAAGGCAGGGATGGCTCTGCAGCCAGCACCAGCAAGGAGAGGAGGCTGTGAATGGTTTCCTGGGCTCTGGAAAGGCAGGGATGGCTCTCCCAGCACAGAGAGGCTGTGAATGGTTTCCTGGGCTCTGGAGAGGCAGGGATGGCTCTGCAGCCAGCACAGAGGAGGCTGTGAATGGTTTCCTGGGCTCTGGAAGGGCAGGGATGGCTCTGCAGCCAGCACCAGCAAGGAGAGGAGGCTGTGAATGGTTTCCTGGGCTCTGGAAAGGCAGGGATGGCTCTCCCAGCACAGAGAAGGCTGTGAATGGTTTCCTGGGCTCTGGAGAGGCAGGGATGGCTCTGCAGCCAGCACAGAGAGGCTGTGAATGGTTTCCTGGGCTCTGGAAAGGCAGGGATGGCTCTGCAGCCAGCACCAGCAAGGAGAGGGGGCTGTGAATGGTTTCCTGGGCTCTGGGAAGGCAGGGATGCAGGGATGGCTCTCCAGCCAGCACCAGCACAGAGTAGAGGCTGTGAATGGTTTCCTGGGCACTGGCACAGGCTGCCCAGAGAAGCTGTGGCTGCCCCTGGAATGCCCAAGGCCAGGTTGGATGGGGCTGGAGAGGAATGGTCATAACTATGAAAACAAAGGCTGAAATAATACAAGATTTTATCTGGTAAAACCAGTGCTCTCCTGGATTCATTTTATAACCTCACAAAGGCAAGACTAGAAGAGAAGATTTTGCCCAGGGTAAGAAAGGGACAACTGGGTGGGACAGGATGAGCACTGGTCAGTTAAACAGAGCCTGGATAAATCTGAATAACCCAGTCTGAACATCTCCAAAAGCTCCTGGTGCCAGGAAGCTCCCACAGGAGTGAAAGAGGCCAATGGAAAAGCAGCAAAACCCCATAGATATCCCAGCACAGGGATCCCAGCAAACAGCTCCAGCTTCCCCAGGCTGCCCAGAGCAGCCCAGGCCTCCCCTGCTCTGGGCCAGCACCCTGGGCCACACTGGCCTGCTCCTCCTGCAGGTGTCAAAGAGCTGCAGTTATTGCATAAGGACACGCACATTATCCCCTTAAAACCCCCCTGCTCCCCTTCCCAGCCCAGCCTAAATCCTGCAAGGTTCGAGTTCCAGCCAGCAGCGGGAGCACTGCTGTTTGCTCAGCCAGAAAAGCAATAAAATGTAATAATTCAAAATAAACTCGGAGCTCGGATTATTCCCTTGCTTTATCCTCGCAGGCAAAGGAAGAGCTGCACCCAGGGTGTGCAGGCTGCTGTGCGGTTTGGAGTCAGAAAACCACAGAATTATGGAATATCCTGGGTTGGAGGGCCCCATGGATCATCAGCCCCAGCACAGACACCCCAACGATCCCACCCTGTGCTCCCAGAGCTCTGGCACTGCCAGCACCCTCTGGGGAAAAACCTTTCCTAAAATCCAACCTGAACCTCCCTGGCCCAGCTCCAGCCACCCCTGTCCCTGTCCAGAGGTTGGAGTTGGTACACTCAAATAGGGATGTGCATCTTTAAACACAAATTCCAACGTGTGTGGGCAAAGGGATTTTCACTGAAGGATTCCTGCCACACAAGAAGTGCCAAGAAAAGCGTTCTAGACTGGAAAATTAGAGGTAAAACATCATCAACTGCTCCTTACAGGCAAAATGAGAATATTAGAGGGTTGGTGACAGGTAAACAGTGATATACCTGTTGCTGCTCATGCTGCCACAGGAACTAAATAAAAGAGCTGTAATGACTTGAGATGATTTCTTGTAACTCTGCATTTTTCCTTTTGGAAGACTTCTACAGGTTCAGTCTCTCTCCAGCGAGCACTGAATGACAGATTTACATCGTATTCAAAGATAGTTATTAAAATAATTCCCTTGACAGTTCTCTGGCTGCAATCACTCCCCTTCTCTGTATCCCAACCATAATGGCTCTGCTTACTCCCCATTTTCAGCGTTCTGCTCTGGTGTGAAAAGCAATTCCTGGTCCTTTCCTCTCAGCCCCAGCTCTCCCTAGAGCACAGCCCCACAGAATATTCAGAGCTAAAAGGGACCCCCAGGGACCACTGACTCCAAATCCTCAGGGAATTCCACCACGGGGCCTGCTTGCAGGTGGAAGCCAGGCTGGGACATCTGGAGGGTGCTCACCTGGAAGGAGAAGATCCAGGAGAGCTCAGAGCCCCTGGCAGGGCCTGAAGGGGCTCCAGAGAGCTGCAGAGGGACCTGGGGACAAAGGCCTGCAGGGACAGGACACAGGAATGGCTCCCACTGCCAGAGGGCAGGGCTGGATGGGAGATTGGGAATTGGGAATTGTTCCTGGCAGGGTGGGCAGGCCCTGGATGGAATTCCAGATTTGCTGTGGCTGCCCTGGATCCCTGGCAGTGCCCAAGGCCAGGCTGGACACTGGGGCTGGGAGCACCTGGGACAGTGGAGAGGTGTCCCTGCCATGGAATGGGATGAGATGGGATTTAGGGTCCCTCTCAGCCCAGCCCAGACTGGGATTCTGTGCACCTGCAGCTCAATTACACAGCTCCTGTGGATGTCACTGCCTGCCTCGTCCTTTCTCCTCTCCTCACAGGGAAAGGAACCCCCCCCTCCCCGTGGTCCCTCGCATCCTGATGTGATTTCCAGCGTGAAGCAGCTGCTCCTCCCTGTGAGAGTTCTTTGAGAGCATTCCCGTGAGCATTCCTGATAGATTCCCTGTGAGAATTCTTTGAGGGCATTCCCTGTGAGAATTCCCTGTATATTCCCTGTGAGAATTCTTTGAGGGCATTCCCTGTGAGCATTCCTGTAGAATTTCCCTGTAGAATTCCCTGTGAGCATTCCCTGGAGAATTAGAGCCGCTGATGGGGGGAGAATTCCCTGGTGAGCATTCCCTGTGAGCATTCCCTGTGAGAATTCCCCGTGAGAATTCCCTGTGAGCATTCCTGTGAGTAATCCCCGTGAGAATTCCCTGTGAGCATTCCCTGTGAGCAATTCCCTGTGAGGAATTCCCCGTGAGAATGTCCTGTGAGCGTTCCGTGTGGAGGAATTCCCCGTGAGAATTCCCTGTGAGAATTTCCCTGTGAGGCATTCCCTGTTGAGCATTCCTGTGAGACAATTCCCCGTGAGAATTCCCCTGTGAGCGTTCCCTGTGAGAATTCCCCGTGAGGAATTCCCTGTGGCAATTCCTGTGAGCATGTCCCCGATAGAATTCCCTGTGAGAATTCCCCGTGAGAATTGCCCCGTGAGCATTGTCCCTGTGGAGCATTCCTGTGAAGCATTCCCCGATAGAATTCCCTGTGAGCATTCCGATAGAATTCCCTGTGAGCATTCCTGTGAGCATTCCCCTGTGAGCATTCCTGATAGAATTCGCCTGTGAGCAATTCCCCTGTGAGCATTCCCTGATAGAATTTCCTGTGAGAATTCCCTGTTGAGCATTCCCTGTGAGCATTCCCTGTGAAGAATTCCCCGTGAGAATTCCCTGTGAGCGTTCCTCTGTGAGAATTCCCCGTGAGAATTTCCTGTTGAGCATTCCCTGTGAGCATCCCTTTTGGGGTGGGGAAGAATTCCGCGTGGAATTCCCTGTGAGCGTTCCCTGTGAGAAATTCCCGTGAGAATTCCTGTGAGCATTCCCCTGTGAGCATTCCCTGTGAGCATTCCCGAATAGAATTCCCTGTGAGCATATCCTTTGATAGAATTCCCCTGATAGAATTCCCTGTGAGCTTCCCTGATAGAATTCCCTGTGAGCATTCCCCTGTGAGCATTCCTGCCCCGGGGATGGGACCCTGCCCACTGGGGCTGAGTCAGACAGCATAGAGGGAGGCAGCCTGCCCTGCCCTGCCCAGCCCAGCAGCGCCTCTCCAAGCTGCCCTTTCCCGAGCTGTCTGCTGCCCTGGTGCAGAGCACAGCCTCCTCACACCTGCCCAGTGCTGCTCCTCCCTCCTCTGTGTGTTTGATTTCTCCCGAAGGCTCCTGGTCATTCTGTTCCCCTACTGGGATTGCAGCTCAATTGATCCCAGAGCCCTCTGAAACCGTCATTAGGGTTTGCACAGCCCTCTTTGTCACAAATGCGCTCACACTTCTTGGTGTCACTGGCAAAACTGCAGAGGTGTGGATCTCGGGTACATCACCCTCATCCATGCACATGGCATCCTCTGAGCCCGTCCTGGGCCCCCGGGCCCCCTCAGGCCCCTCGCACTGTCAGAAATTGAGGGCATCCCTTGGCTGTCCTGCATTGCCAGGACCCTGCCAGGGGCAACAGAGACCCTGGCACATTAGCCCAGGACCCCTGTGGGTTTGATTGTGAGCCCATGAAAAATTAAACCAACCTTATATAGGATCTGCAAGCCACAAAAAGTATAAGTAAAGTAAATAATTAGTTTGTCTGAGGTGTAAAAAAGATTTTTTTTGGTTTTTTAGAATGGGGGGTTTTTCAAGGAGCAAGCTAAAGGAATCTGAGTGTATCCTGCCTTTCTCCTTCTTCTTCTTGGCCTCCATTTTTCTGCTGTGCTGGTGAGGCACTTTTGGAATTGGTTTTAAGAGTATAAGCTCACTGTCTCACACAGGTGATAGGTGTTGGGAAGGAATTGTAAAATATTGTACATAGTAGTTTTTAGTATAAAAAGATAACAGCACGCCTGGGGGCAGGCAGAAGTGCCTCTGTCCTGTCCTGCTGGAGCAGACCTGGGCTGGACAGGAGAAAGAATTTAATAGAAATAAGGAAACAATAAACAACCCTTGAGACCAAGAAAATGCAGAGCCTGACTCCTCTCAAAGCACCAGGCTGGGAAAAGAGACTTTCTAACACATCCAGGGTCACTGTGAGCAGTAAAGCCCTGAGACTGCCAGGGAATTATGATGGTCATTCCCTCGGCTGATTTGGAATTTGCTGTGCACCCACCTGCAGGGCTTTGGTCTGGCTGTACCAATTTTGGACAGGAAAGGCCAAGGGCCAGCTGTGTTTGGCCTCGCCCCAGGCGGGATGTGGCTGCAATGCAAGTTGTCAGCCTCCCCTGAGAGGAAGTTAGGCTGGGCTTTGGTGGCCAGCACCTAAAAATGAGCGTGGCCTCATTCAGCCCTGTTGCAATGGGGTCGTTTATGAGATGATGGCTTCTGCTCAAACTGAACACAAATTATATCTTGGTGACAGTGTTCAGCAGGGGTTTTAGATGAGGGAAGAGATGAGGATCTGACTCCATGTTTCAGAAAGGCTTGGCATTTAATTATTTTTATGATATAATATTATATAAAACTATACTAAAAGAATAGAAAAAGCATTTCATCAAGAAAGCTAGTTAAGAATAGAAAAAGAAATAATAATAACATAAGCTTTGTGTCCTCCAGACAGAGAGTCCCTGGAGTCAGCTGGGCTGTGATTGGCCATTAATTAGAAACAAACCACATGAGACCAATCAGCAGATGCCACCTGTTGCAATTCCACAGAGCAGATAATCAAATGTTTGCATTTTTGGTCCTGAGGCCTCTCAGATTCTCAAGAAGGAAAAATCCAAAAAGGAAAGGATTTTCATAAAGACGTCTGTAACATATACACCTGAGCAAGTTTCCTCCACTCCTCCACTCAGTCCCAAGGGAGGACAGGCTCCTTCCCCTGGATTAAGTCCAGCGATACAAATTTATTCAGTATTTATTTTTGTTCTCAACCACAAAGCTAGAAATTAGTCATGATTATCTAACAACTGAAACCTGGATTGCTTTCACATTATTTAATTCCTCCTCCTTGAGCTGCTGGAGAGCTGCCCCCATCCCCAAGTCGGAAAACGCGTGGGGAGTGTGTGATTTTAATCTTCCTGACACTATGCAGTGACAATGGGAACTGCTGGGATTAATGGGGATTAAATGGCGTTAATTAAATATTCATATTCTAACAGAACAGTTCAGCAGTGAATTGGCCAACAGCACTGCTGCCTGCCCGGCAGTTTGGGATGCGCTGGCCAGAAGACAGGGCACAGAATTCTGCCGCTTATTTCTCTGCAGGAAAACCGGCCTGGGTTCCAGTTCTTCCCAGAGGGACCCACCCAGCCCGGAGATGCTGAAATGGGAATGGCTCTGCGGCACTTTGCCAGGGCATTGTGTGGCTTAAATCCAGGAAAATGGGGATTTTAGCGGCCCGCCGGTGATGGCCCGGGGGGAGGTAAAGAGAGAACAACAGCACCCTCCGCAAGTGGTGCTGGACCTAACCAGGAGAAAACCATGCCCTGTTAATTAGAGAATGATCGCAGCCTGAATGGCAGAACCCAGCCCCACGGCAACCCGGGGAGGGCCCTGCTGGCAAACAATCTTGGGTGGGTGAAAATGGGCACGGATCCTGCCCTGTGAATTCCGGTATAAATCACGGGTATAAATCAACCGGGTATGAATTACCGAGGGTATAAACCACCGGGTATGAATTACTGGGTATGAATTACCTGGGTATAAAAACCACCGGTATAAAATTACCGGGTAAAATCAACCAGGGTATGAATTACCGGGTTAAATTACCGGGTAATGAATTACGCGGGTTATGAATTACCGGGTTAATAAATTACCGGTAAGGAATTACCGGGTATGAATTACCGGGTAAATGAATTAACTGGGTATCAAATACCGGGTATCGAATTACTGTATTAAATCACTGAGTATCGAATTACCGGGTATAAATCACCCAGGTAATGACATTACCGGGGTAAATTCCTGGGTATGAATTACTGGGTAAAAATCACCATGGGGTATGAAAATTAACCGGTATGAATTACCGGTATAAATCACTGGGTATGAATTACCGGGTATAAATCACCAGGTATGAATTACCTGGGTTATAAATCACTGGGTATAAATCACCGGGTAATTGAATTTACCCGGGTATGAATTACCAAGGATGAATACCGGGTTACATCACCGTGGTATGAATTACCGGGTATAAATCACTGTTGATAAATCACCGGGTATAAAATCACCGGGTATAAATCACCAGGTATAGAATTACCGGGTATAAATTAACAGCGTATAAATCTCAAAGTATAAATCACCGGGTATGGAAATTACTGGGTATAAATTAACAGGTATAAATCACCAGTAATAAATCACCGGGAATGAATTACTGGGTAAAATTTACAGGTATGAATTACGGTAGGAATGTACAGGTATAATTGGACCGGGTAATAGAATCAGCTGGTTAATAAATCACCGGGTAATAAATCACCGGGTAATATAATCCCAGGTATGAAAATACGCGGGTATAAATCAAGCAGGTATTAAATCACAGGTATAGAATCACGCGGGTATGATTACTGGGTATAAATTAACAGGTATAAATCAACCAGGTATAAATCACCGGGTAAAATGAATTCCCCGGTTATAAATCACCGGGTAATAAAATCACCAAGGTAATGAATTACGTGGTAGGAAATTACGGGTAGAATTACGCGGGTAATAAATTAAACAGGTATTAAATCAAAACCAGGTATAAAATCAACGGTATAAATTTACAAGGTATAAATCACCAGTATAAATCACCGGGTATGAATTAAACTGGGTATAAATTACCTGGTATTGGTACTCGAGTAACGAGGGAATAAATCAAATTTGCCAGATCTGCAATTGGCAGCAGAGGGGCTGCTGGGCTGAGCATTTCCCAAACCCTGCTTATTAGGGGTTCAGTGCCAGCTAATACCCTGCTTAATTAGGAGGCTTGTGCCAGCTAATGACCCTGCCCTGGTCCTGCAGAAGCAGCTCTGTCCATTGGAAGGGGAGAGCAACAGCAGGGGTTTTTTCTCTGTGCCAGGGGGCACCCAGAAATTAAATAAATGAATGAATAACTAAACTAAATAAAATCTCTATTCTCTGTGCCGGGACCATGGCTGGGCACCCAGCAAACAATATTTATACATAAAATAAATACATAAACAAAAAAAAATCTCTACTCTCTGTGCTAGGGGCATCACAGCCTGGGCAACCCAGAAATTAATAAATGAATAAACAAAACAAATAAATAAATAAAAATCCGTCAATTCTCTGCTCCAGGGCACCAACGGCCCTGGGCAGGCCAGAAATTTAATCAAAATGATGAATAAGTAAACAAATAAAAATCTCAATTCTCACTGTGCCTGGGGCACCCACTGGCCTCAACACGCCACAAATGAATAAATGAATAAATAAATAAAAATCTCAAATTGTCTGTGGCCAGGCAACATGGCCTGGGCATTCAATTCATAAATAAATAAATAATTTCAGTTCTCTGTGCTGGAGCACCGCAGCGTGGGCAACCCAAGAAATTGAATAAATAATAAACAAAACAAACAAACCAAATAAAACACCTTCAATTTCTCTATGTCCCAAAGGGCACCAGACGGCCTGGGCAGCCAGAAATTAATAAATGAATGATAAGTAAACAAATAAAAAATTCTCAATTCTCTGTGCTGGGGGCAGCCATGGCCCCAAAGACATCCCACAAAATGAATAAATGAATAAATAAATAAAATCTCAAAATTGTCCTGTGCGCAGGGCACCATGGCCGTGGGCATTCATTCATAAATAATAAATAAATCTCAGTTCTCTGTGCTGGAGTCACCAACAGCGTGGCACGCCACCAAAGATATTAATTAGTTATATATATATATATATATATATATGAGCAGCTATATATCTATATATATATGTGTCGAATATGAGTCGACACATAGATATAAAGTGCACCACGTATAGAAAGGCGGCTATGTCCGGATCAGTCGACCGTATGCCCAAGGGCACGGCGAGCGCAGTACGGCTGGGCAGCCAGAAAATTAAATCAATGATGAAATAAGTAAAACAAATAATAAATCTCAATTCTCTGTGCTGGGTGCACCATCGGCTCAACACCACAAATTAATAAAGGAA
>NDFG01000051.1:794911-815826 GCA_002167245.1 Sporophila hypoxantha | reverse complement strand
CTCTTCGAGATAGTAGTGTCCAGCTGTTCTTGCGTACCACCTCACGACCATAGCCTCATCTCTTACCACATCGTCACACGACTTCTCGTTCCCAGCCCACATTCCTCCTAAGGTCAAAGCAACTCCGTGTTTCCCACACAGGATTCCGGGCTTGACATATCCCTCCCCCTTGGATATCATCGCACATACATCGATGTTCCCTCGTAGCTTCCATACCAACACACCTCGTCCCAACCTACTCCGCATTCCTTTATTAATTTGTGGGTGTTGAGGCCATGGTGCCCCAGCGCCAGAGAATAGAGATTTTTATTTGTTTACTTATTCATTCATTGATTAATTTCTGGCTGCCCAGGCCGTGGCTCCTGGCATAGAATTGAGATTTTATTTATTTATTTGTTTGTTTGTTTATTCATTTATTAATTTCTGGGTGCCCAGCGCTGTGGCTGCCCTCAGCACGAGTAGAAGTTTTTTTTATATTATTATTTATTTATAGTAATATCGCTGCCCAGGCCATGGTCTGCCTGGCACAGAGAATAAGAGATTTTATTTATTATTCATTCATTTTTAAATTTCTGGTTCCCCCTGGCACAGCAGAATAACCCCTGCTGTTGCTCTCCCCCTTCAATGGACAGAGCTGCTTCTGCAGGACCAGGGAGGGCATAGCTGGGCACCAAGCCCGCTTACATTAAGCAGGTTCATTCAGCTGGGCACCAAGCCCCTAAATAAGCCAGGGTCATTAAATGGCATGACCGCCCTAAATGAAGCAGCGTCTCTCTCAGCCCAGCACCCCTCTGGCTGCAAGCAGATCTGGTTTCCCTCATTACTGGAAAGTACACAATAACCAGGGTACTCCAATTGAGTATAACCTGGTATCACTAAACCCGGTGATTATTACCTTGGTATTGTATACCTGTTAATTAATATACCCAGTATTTCATTACCATGATTTATACCTTGATGATTATCCCGTAACTTTCATACCTGGTGATTATATACCTGCGATTTATAACCCAGTGATTATCATACCCAGTTTAATTCAGACAGTGTTTATACCCAGTGATTATACCACGGTATTATACCCGGTAATTCATTTACCGGGATATGATATCCTCGCTCGAGATATTTAATAATTTTGGTGGATGATTTGTCAGCATATACACTCCTCTCGGTAATATGTCCAGATACTACTGCTTAGGTGATATGTGACAATAACATGTTGCTAGTTGCTTTATTTGTCATTTCCTCTCCTCGGTGATATTCAGAGGTTATACCTCTCTCTCGTTTTAATTATACTGCAGGTTAATATATCCTGATACCTTTTACCTGACGAGATTTCTTTGCTGACCTCCTCCTACCGTTTTCTCACTAGGCAACGCCGACGTGAGTGTGTATACCTGCGTAAATCATACCCTTCGTTATTCTTGTGACTCTCTCTCGTTCTCTAAGAGCTTCTATCTCTCCATGCAAGTATAGTCAAGTGAGTATCGTTGATGTATGGGTCTCCGTTGTTTGTTTATATACTCCTCTGGCGTTTAACTTTCTCTACCTCCAGTGCTCCCTGTGCAGATGTATGCCTGAGATAAAACGCGTGTTGGAATTTTAATGAACGACCTCAATTCCCATCATACCCGGTCGGTTTAACCCGTATCCTACCCAGTAATTCATTCCCCGGTGGTTATACCCGGTATTCTATACCCATATTCATACCCGGTGGTTTATACCCGTAATTCATACCTGGTGATTTATTACCCGGTTGATTTAATACGTATTTCCACAGGGGCAGGGATCCGTCCATTTTTCCCCTCCCATTTGTGCGACAGGCGGGGCCCTTCCCGGTGCCCGTGGGCTGGGTCTGCCATTTCAGGCTGGATCATATCGTCTATAACCAGTGGCATGGTTTTTTCTCCTGGTTAGTCCAGCACCCTGCCGAGGAAGCTTGTCGTTCTCTCGTACCTCCCGCGGGCCGATCACCGCGGGCTCGCTAAATCCACATTTTCCCGCGGATTTAGGCCACACAATGACCTGCAAGGCCGCAGAGCCAATCCATTCAGCATGACTCCGGTGGGCTGGGTTCCTCTGGAAGAACCTGGAACCCATCTGGTTTTTCTGCAGAGAAATAAGGGCAGATTCTGTGCCTTGTCTCTGCCAGGACCCAAACGGCCGGGCAGGCAGCAGTGCTGTAGGCAATTCACTTCCTAAACTGTTCATGAGAATATGAATATTAAATAACGCCATAATCCCCATTAATCCCAGCAGTTCCCATGTACGCAGATGTCGAGATTAAATCACACACTCCCCACGCGTTTCGTGGGACTGGGGCAGCTCTGCAGCAGCTCAAAGGAGGAATAATAATGTGGAAAGCAATTCCAGGTTTTCCAGTGTTAGATAATCATTATAATTTTTAGCTTTGTGTGAGAACATGAGAGAGATTTCCAATTACATGAAACTGATTGAGATTTTATTTATTCATTTATTCGTTTCTGGGAGCTGAGGCTGTGATGTCCCAGCACAGAGAACTGAGATTCTATTTATTTGTTTATTTATTCATTCATTTATTAATTTCGCGGTTCCCAGGCCATGGTGCCCGGGCACAGAGAATAGATATTTTTTTTATTTATTTACTCGTTTATTTATTCATTTATTAATTTCTGTGTGTCCAGGCCATGGTGCCCCGGCACAGAGAATAGATATTTTATTTTATTTATTTATTTATTCATTCATTCATTCATTTATTAGTTTTTGGGTGCCCAGGCCATGGTGCCCCGGCACAGAGAAATTGAGATGTTATTTATATTTTTCATTTATTAATTTGTGGGTGTTGAGGCCATGGTGCCCCAGCACAGAGAATAGAGATTTTTATTTGTTTACTTAATTCATTCATTGAGTTAATTTCTGGCTGCCCAGGCCGTGGTGCCCTGGCATAGAGAATTGAGGTTTTATTTGTTTGTTTGTTTATTAATTTATTCATTTCTGGGTGCCCAGGCTGTGGTGCTCCAGCACAGAGAACTGAGATTTATTTATT
Source organism: Sporophila hypoxantha (assembly GCA_002167245.1). Lineage (NCBI taxonomy): Eukaryota > Metazoa > Chordata > Aves > Passeriformes > Thraupidae > Sporophila > Sporophila hypoxantha. Next base: position 812,804 of record NDFG01000051.1, on the reverse strand, counting down.
TATTTATTTATGAATGCCGGGCCATGGTGCCCTGCACAGACAATTGAGATTTTATTTATTTATTCCTTTATTAATTTGTGGGTGTTGAGGCCATGGTGCCCCAGCACAGAGAATAGAGATTTTTATTTGTTTACTTATTCATTCATTGATTAATTTCTGGCTGCCCAGGCCGTGGTGCCCTGGAGCAGGAGAATGAGATTTTATTTATTTATTTGTTTGTTTGTTTATTCATTTATTAATTTCGGGTGCCCAGGCTGTGATGCCCAGCACAGAGAGTAGAGTTTTTTTTTTGTTTATGTATTTATTTATGTATTTATTTATTTGTTTCTGGGTTCCCAGGCCATGGTGCCCTGGCACAGAGAATAGAGATTTTATTTATTTAGTTATTCATTCATTTATTAATTTCTGGGTTGCCCCCTGGCACGAGAAACCCCTGCTGTTGCTCTCCCCCTCCAATGGACAGAGCTGCTCTGCAGGACCAGGGCAAGGGCACATAAGCTGGGCACCAAGCCCCTAATTAAGCAGGTCATTACTGGGCACCAAGCCCCTAATTAAGCAGGGTCATTAGCTGGGCACTGAACCCCTAATGAAGCAGGGGTTTGGATGCTCAGCCCAGCAGCCCCCTCTGGCTGCCAATGCAGATCTGCAATTTGATTATCCCTCATTACTGGGATACCCATAACCAGGGTACTCCAATTTATACCTGGTAATTCATACCCGGTGATTATACCTGGTGATTTATACCTGTAATTTAACCCAGTAATTCATACCCAGTGATTTATACCTGATGATTTATACCCGGTAATTCATACCTGGTGATTTATACCTGGCCGATTTATACCCAGTGATTTTATACGCCAGTAATTCATACCCAGTGATTTAATACCAGTGATTTATACCCGGTAATTTATACCCCGGTAATTCCATACCCGGTGATTTATACCCGGCGATTTATACCACCGGTGATTTATACCCGTAATTCATACCGGTGATTTATAACCTGGCAATTTATACCCGGTGATTTATACCCGGTAATCTACATACCCGGTAAAATTCATACCCGGTGATTTTATACCTGGTAAATCATACCCGGTAATTTATACCCGGTGGATTTATACCCGGTAATTTTATACCCGGTGATTTTATACCCGTAATTCATACCCGGTAATTCATACTGGTGATTTATACCCGTCATTTATACCCGGTGGTTTATACCGGTAATTCATACCCAGTAAATTCATACCCGGTGGTTTATACCCGGTAATTCATACCCAGTAATTCATACCCGGTGGTTTATACCCGGTAATTCATACCTGGTGATTTATACCCGGTGATTTATACCGGTAATTCACAGGGGCAGGATCCGTGCCCATTTTCACCCTCCCAGATTTGTGCCACGGGGCCCTCCCGGGTGCCCGTGGGGCTGGGTCTGCCATTCAGGCTGGATCATTCTCTAATAACCAGGGCATGGTTTTCTCCTGGTTAGTCCAGCACCTGCGAGGAGCTGCTGTTCTCTCTTTACCTCCCCCGGGCCATCACCGGCGGGCCGCTAAAATCCCATTTTCCCGGGATTTAGCCACACAATGACCTGCAAAGTGCCGCAGAGCCATCCCATCAGCATCTCAGGCTGGGCTGGGTCCCTCTGGGAAGAACCTGGAACCCATCTGGTTTTCCTGCAGAGAAATAAGGGCAGAATTCTGTGCCTGTCTCTGCCAGGCATCCCAAACTGCCGGGCAGGCAGCAGTGCTGTGGCAATTCACTGCTAACTGTCTGTAGAATATGAATATTAAATAACGCCATAATCCCCATTAATCCCAGCAGTTCCCATGTCACTGCAGTGTCAGGAAGATTAAATCACACCATCCACGCGTTTCCGTGGGATGGGGGCAGCTCTGCAGCAGCTCAAGAGGAGGAATTAATAATGTTGGAAAGCAATTCCAGGTTTCCAGTGTTAGATAAATCATTACTAATTTCTAGGCTTTGTGGTGAGAACGATGCCACAACCACATTGTTCCCAAAAATCCCCCCAAATAATAAAGGCAATGCAAAAAAACCTCAAAAAAAACCCCAAAAAACCATTCCAATAGACTTAAAATAACAACAAAAATCCCCCCAAATAATAAAGGCAATGAAAACACGTCCGTGAGGAAGTGGAAGCCACGCAGCACATAAATAATGATTTCCACAGGATCTCGGGGATGTCAGGATGTGTGCTGGAGGRTGTTGCCRYCCCTGTGAGTGAGCAGGAGCAGCTTGTTTCCATAAATCAATGGGAGCTTTGAGCAAGGAATGATTTCTTGTTCCTAAAGGGCTCTGGGTGCCTGTGCTGAGCAGGGTTATGAAGGAAATGATTTGCCACAGCTCTCAAACCCCAAACCTGGGCTGAGGAAAGTTCACTCAGAGATTGCTGTTATCACATCCAGCGATTTGGGAATATTTATGGGCAAAATATTTGGGCGTGCTAACTACATCCAATTCAGTGGGAGCACAAAACAAAGCCTCTGCTTTGAAGTGTTTGGAACAGAAAGACTTTAAACCAACCCTTTCACTGTGTAATGGAACGCTTGTGTTAATTATAATTCCTTTTGCCAGGATCTGTTTTACATAACAAAGCTAATCTGCCAACTATTAAGGAAATTTCCCCATTTTCTCTTACAGATGATAGAAGGGGAAATAATATCATATTTTAAATGRAAAGTGGGGATGATTAAAATTTCAGTCTAAATAAAATAAGAACATTTCTGAATCCTAGAGACAACAAAACAAGTAATCCACGGGGGTCAACAGAATAACTCACTTACAATTCTCTACTTGAGCCTTTGGTATTACAAAGCTTTTTATAAGTAAGCAATTTTTAGCTGTTTATTCTGCTCCCTGTAATGTCTTCAGCACTGCTGGCCTTGAGGCAGGTTTGGAATCAGAGGCTTAGGAACGCTCTGGTTTTATCCAGCTCCTGAAGTGCCTCTTTATCCATTCAAATCTMCACACTCACATTCAAGTTCACGTCTCTCTCGTGAGATTTCTGTTTAATCCCTTCCTTATAAATGAACATATTAACCTGAAGGGAGAAATGTTCAAAACATCAGGTGGAAAAAAAAAAAAGAAAAAAAAAAAGGAAAAGAAAAAAAAGAAAAAAAAAGGATGCCAAAACCTGCAGTAAAAGAAGAGGAGATTCTGTGTGTGCGTCTCCTTGAGAACAGCATTCAAAATTCACCCATGGGGCTGTGCCGTGCTGCCTGCACAAATTCCTGAGCTTTTATCCAAATAGCTGGGATAAAAGACCTGTGATAAGTGGGTATAATAGGAATTGGAGCCATATTATGGGATTGTATTATGAATCAATGCSGTGTGGTTTGATTTTGCTGTCGTTTGCTCGTCTGGAGCTAAAGATCTTGTACTATTTATTATCCTTGTTCCTGCCTCACAAATGACACCGTGCAGGAAATGGAGCCCCAGTAATTTCAGTCTCAGGGTTTGCATTGTGAGGCTCCTGTGAGGAAACTCCTCAGAACATCCCCCTGCAAYGTCTGCTCCCAGAAACCAGCACGGAATGTTACAGGGCTGGGTTCAAAGGAAACGACATCAGGCTCAGGCACCCAGCAAAAGGCAGAGAAAATCAGGGAATCACAGAGTCCTTCAGGTTGGAAAAGCCCTCCCGGACCATGGAGCCCAACCATTCCCCCAGCACTGCCAAGGCCACCCCGACCACGTCCCCAGGTGCCACATGCACACAGCTTTGAGACCCCTCCTGGCATGGGCACATCAGCCTGCCCTGGGGCAGACTGTGCAGGGCCATGGGCAGGCTGGCAGAAACTGCCTCCTGATGCTCCAGCTTTCTGGTTGGACTGGCAGGATGTGGGCTGGGGAGCTGTGTGTTCCTACTCCCATCTGTCAGTAGCTAGGGGCACTTATCCTCTGTTCATTGGGCAGTTTTCTTTATCTACTGCTCCCACAGGCAATCACTTCCTCCATGAGAGTCTCTGGCACTGCATGTAACGGGATAACTAAGTTCAGGTTTGATCCACTGGGGCCAAATTAATTATTAATTATCTTCTGCTCGCATGGGCCAGCTGAAGTGGTCCCTGCTATGGCTGTATGCAAGAGTTCAAATCAATCCTGGGAGAATGGCTACGCCGTCCCAGTGGGAGAGAGCCACACGCCATTCCTTAAACTGGGATCCCACATCTTGAGGAGCGCGCGCTGTGGACCAGACCGTCCAGACAGAGGAAGCCAAGGCAGCCTTCCCGAGCCTGTCATTAACCCACGAGAGGAGCAGCCTTTGCATAGCTTCGTCACTCCTTATAGTGCATATGCTCCAAGCGTGAACAGAGAGACTATTCTGCTGGCCATGCATTGGCAGACGGAGGGCAGCTTTCTGCTGCCGCCTGGCATTCCCAAGGAATGCAGGCTCATACTGCTGCAGGGAAAAAGATAAGTCTGGCAGGTTGCCACAGAGGAAGGCCAACTTTAGTGCGCGCTGCCTGCATTCCGAGCAGTAAGAATACGGGATGCTAGGGCAGTATGACCTAAATGCCGCTTGGGCATCTGGCACTAACCACAGAGGAGACGGGCAGCTTTCTGTCTGCCCTGCATTGTCTCAAGAAGAGCAGCTTTCTGGCTAGAGTCGCGGCACTGACATTCCAAGAGAACAGCCTCAGCGGCCCTGCACTCCCAGTAGGAGCGCAGGGCTTTCTGCTGGCCATGCATTGCCAAGCGGAAGCAGATGCTGCCGTATTCTGGCTGCGCTTTCGGTGCACTCCCAAGGAGGGCAGCTTTCTGCTAGCCATTGACTGCAGACTTGGGCCGAGACGAGGATGCAGGGCTTTCTGGCTGCGGCTGCACTCTCAGAGGAGGCACAGCTTTCTTTGCGGGGCTGCCGCTCACATGCATTTTCGCCAGAATGGAGCAGCTTTCTGGACTCCCGCTGCAAATTCATGCAGAGGAGGGGCACGTTTTCCTCTCCCGCCTGCACATCCGCAGAGGTAGCAGCTTTCTGCTGGCCGCCGGCTGCTATTGCAGAGGAGCAGCTTTCTGCTGCCGCCTGGCATTCCCAGAGGACAAGCTTTCTGCTGCCCTGCATTCCGCAGAGCGACAGCTTTCTGGCGCTCGCTGGGCTGCATTCCGCAAGAGGAGCAGTTTTGCTGCCCGGCTTGCATCCCAGAGGAGCAGCTTTTGCTGGCCCTGCATTCCGGGCCAGAGAGCAGCTTCTGGCCTGCCCTGCATATCCCAGAGAGCAGCTTTCTGCTGCCCTGCATTCCCAGAGGAGCAGTTTTGCTGCTCCCCTGCATCCCAGAGGAGCAGCTTTGCTGCTGCCCTGCATTCCCAAGAGGAGCAGCTTTCTGGCTGCCTGCATCCAGAGGAGCAGCTTTCTGGCTGCCCTGCATTCCCAGAGGAGCAGCTTTCTGCTGCCCCTGCATTCCCAGAGGAAGCAGCTTTCTGCTGCCTGCATGCCAGAGGCAGCTTCCCTTATGAGGAGGCCCAGGCCCATCTCCAGCAGCCCTGGAGCTGCAAGAGGAAAACTCCCCGCCTTGTGCAGGATCCCTGCTGCAGCAGCAGCACAGCTGGCACTGCAGGAGGGCTGAGCCCCATGGGATGGGGCTGTGCACCACCCTGACCCCCCTGCTCTGACTCTGGCAGGTTTTTGTTTGTATTGCTCCATTTTATTTTTTTTTTTCCTAATAAGGACCTGTTATTCCTGCTCCCCATATCTTTGCCTGAGAGCCCCTTATTTCAAAATTACAACAATTCAGAGGGAGAGTGTTTACATTTTCCGTTTTTAGGGGAAGCTCCTGCCTCCTTGCAGACACCTGTCTAGTTCAAACCTGGACACCAACTCCAGCCTCCCCTGGCCCAGCTGGGGCCCTTTCCCCCTTCCTGTCCCTGTTCCCTGGGCTCAGAGCATGTCCCCTCCTGTGTCCCTGCACCCCTGCCAGGGAAGAGAATCACAGGGTTTGCTGCCCTGGGGTCTATGGATGGAACAACTGAAGTTTTCTTCACACCTCTAGGAAAGCTGTACAATCAAAGATCCACTCCTTCAAATGGAGATTTTCCAGGGGAAACATTCAATCCCAGTCCTTTAAAGCTGCCTGTCAAATTCCTCACAATTCAATCCTGCAGGATGAATCTGCCACTTTACTTCTCAGTTGTTTTTTCAGTCGTCTCCAAGAAGTTCTCCTAAATTAGCTCCATACATTCTTTTAAAGACAGGCATTTGGTTCTGCTCCTTCCAACTGGTGGATTTGGCTGCTTGTAAATATCAGATATGTATCTCCTCCCTTCACCCTCTCTGAGGCTGCGGAATGGAAATGAAGCCGTGGGGGTTTGGAATAAGGAGTGAGTGCAGAACACGAGGAAATGCTCCTCTGTGTGAGGAGTGTGAGGAGAGGCTGCTAGAGCCTGAGCCATCCCACCCTGGTGCTTCTCCCAGAGCCACAAACCCAGCTCAGAGCACTGAAACATTCTCCTTCTCCAAGTTCCCAAGCTCTGATCCAAGCGCAAGATGTGCCATGGAGTAAATCCCAATGGAAAGAATGGCATCCTCTCACTCTGAGGTGGGGTTGAGAGGAGAAGATGCACTGCTATTGTTTCCAGTTTCAGCAATCAGCCCTTAGCAATGGCACAGCTCTGTCCCCAGCCCCTCTTTCGAGCTGGTAAAATCCTGAGGGTGCTGTGGCATTCCCAGAACCTTTCCAGGACACTGCTCCCTGTTTCCAGCACAGCCTCTGAGCCAAAACGTTCATTTTCCTGGCTCAAGTCCCAGGCTGTTAAAAGCGGCTTCAGGTCTGTGCATTCTCCCCTTTGCTCTGCATTTCCCAAGGGGCTCGCTGTCCCTCTGCTGTTTCTCTGGTTTATGAAGGAGCTGCTCAGCAGAGTGGGGCACTCCAGCCTGGCCATAGCCAGCCAGCTCTGGGAGGGAGCCCACACCAGCAGCTCCTGCAGCAGCCTTTGCTGAGGCACAGCTGGACACCAGCAGCACAAGTCAGGGCCTCTGCACTGCTCGGGAGCAATCCCATCTCTCAGGCGACAGGAGTTTAAAGCAGGAACAGACAAACTCCCTGCACATGCCCGTGCCTGGAGAGAGGCAGCCAGGCACGGGCTGCAGGGTCCAGAGTCTGCTGGCACAGACACTGCTTTATGGAAAATCCTTTCCTGTGGGATTTTTCCTGCCTGAGAAGCTGGAGAGCCTCAGGGACAGAAAGTAAACAATTGATTATCTGCTGCTGTGGAATGAACAGGTGCATCTGTGATTGGCGCTCATGTGGTGTTTTAATTAAATGGCCAATCACAGTCAGGCTGGCTGGACAGCTGAGCCAGCAAACCTTTTGTTATCATTCTTCTTATTCTATTTCTTAGCCACCTTCTGATGAATCCTTTGCTTTATTCTTTTAGTATAGTTTTTAATGTATATATATATATAAATAATAAATCAGCCTTCTGGAACTGGGAGTCAGACCTGTGCTCTTCCCTATCACCCCTGTGAACAACCATCACGAACTGCAACACCAGAGGAAGGCAAAGAGCAACCCCAGCCCTGGGATCAGCTCCCCCAGCAGCAGCCATGGCAATGGGGTGTGAGCTGTGCAGCTCCTCTCCCTGAAGGTATTCAACCAAAGTTCACTGCTCCCTCTGCCTAAGCCAAGCTGCACTGTCCCTTGTGCCTGGCCCAGCTTCACTCCTGCCACTGGAGCTCCTTCAAGAGAGAATTACATCTGTAATTAATTATATACATTTAGAGAAATGAATAAAGTGCAGCCTCCTCATTCCTCATATAGCCAATCCAACATATAAAAAAATATGCCAGAGTTGTATTTATGGTAAACACTAAGTCTTAATAACTAAAATAACTAAATTGTTCCCAATAATTCCTCTGGCATGCAGCTGTATACTTCTTGCAATCCACTTTATTCAATCTCCAGTAATTCAGAAAGACCAGGTTTTAAAATAATATTGTAAACAAGGTGAGATAACAACAAAGTGCCCACAAAACATATGATTAAAGCCTCCTAAATATATTTACCAAGTCAACAGTGAAGTTGTATTGGCATATCTGCCATTTTAAAGCTATTGTCTCAATTAGGCCAAAAAGGAGGTACTGCTTATGACCAAGTCTCTTGCCTGCATTCATTTATTGTTCAGTTCACAGTCTTGAATACAACACAATCCTCCAACGGACAGCTTTCATAATTCAGCAGTTACAAAGTCTGCAAACACATGTAACCTAGATCCATATTTCACAGTGACAGGCATATGATAGCAGAATGTAAATTAAGCTAGTGTCACTACAGTCCTACAACTCTACTGCACTTGAGAGAAAGCAGTCTGCTGAGATGAAATTGTCCAACGTGTCTGAAGACAGAAACATAAAACATTCCTTCTGTTACAAAAGGAGAGACACAACACAAACAGAACTTTCTTTTAGACCTCAACAACACAAAGTTTCTTACTTTGCCTTTTACGTTTCTATTTCAGAGATTCGCGCGCCCGGGAGAGACGCGCCGTGTGGCCGGGTCCAAGTCCAGGCTGGGCACAGAGATCCTTAGCACTGCAGGTGGGTGAGGGTCATGCATCTGTACAGGAATGCTGAATGGCTGACACAACCTGGCACATTTCTCCAGACACTTACAGAATCATGGAATCACTGAATCATTTAGGTCGAAAAGCCCTCTATGATCATCGAGTTCCAACCATGCCCCAGCAATGCCAATCCCCACATTGGCTTTTAAATCCCTCCAAGGGATGAGGACTCCCACCACTGTCCTGGCAGCCCAGCCAGGGCTGGACAGCCCTTTTGCTGAAGAAATTTCTTCAATATCCAACCTCAAACCTTTCCTGATGAACTTGATGTGTTCCCTCTCATTCTGTCACTATCACCTGAGGAAGACCCAACCCCTGCCTGGCTTCACCTCCTGTCAGAGCTGTTAGAGAGACAAATCTCCCCTGACCTCCTCAATCCTCCAGCAGATCCTCATGCTACTCCTCATTTACCAAAAAAGCCCAATTCCCACCAAATTCCTGAGTAAGACATAGATATAAACATCCAGAATGCCTGGTTAGAGATGCTTTAGAACCTCCAGGAAATGCTACAGCAGCTTTCACATAACCAAATCCAGTGAAAGAGTCTCCTGCCTGCAACATCTTTGTCCTCACCCATTCCTTGTGTTGTGCACTGCGCTGAGAGCTTTCGTAATTGACTAAGGGACACGCTACAGAATTGTAAATTGATTAGTAAGGGTATTGGTTTTTTAAATTATTCTTCTACATAGAGAGCAGCAGAGGAACTTGCTCTCCTTGTGATTTGTGTTAGTCCTGAGCAACACCACCAAATGATCTCCCACACCGTGTATCACCACCTTTTTAACACCCGTGGATGACTTCTGAATCCCTTAGAAATCCCCGTAAATTCCCTAGGCATTCCTGAGCATTCCCTGGACATTCCCCATAAATTCCCTGTAGCATTCCCGATAAATTCCCTAATTCCCTCATTCCCTACTTCCCTGATAAATCCCTTGGAGCATCCCGTACATTCCCTGATAGAATCCCTTGAGCAATTGCCCTAGCATTCCCATACATTCCTGTGAGGAATCCCCGAGAATTCCCTGACATTCCCTTGAGAATTCCCCGTGAAGAATCCCTTTGACATTCCCTTGAGCATACCGTGAGAATTCCCCGTGAAATTCCCTTTGAGCGTCCCTGGAGAAAGTCCCCCCGTGAGAATTCCCTGTGAGCATTCCCTGTGAGCATCCCTGTAGCATTCCCCGATAGAATTACCCTTGTGAGCATCCCTGATATAATTTCCCGATTAGAATCCCTAAGCATTCCCATAAATTCCCTGTGACATTCCCTTGCATTCCCTGCCCCGGATGAACCCTGTCCCCACTGGCGGCTGATCAGACAGCAGAGAGCAGCCCTGCCCCTTGCCCTGCCCAGCCCACACGCCTCTCCACTCCCTTTCCCGACTGTGCTGCTGCCCTGGTCAGACACAGCCTCCCTCATCCCTGCCCCAGTGCTCGCTCCCCTCCTCATGTGTGGTTTGATTTCATCCCAGGTCCTCGCCTGTCGCCTAGCTGATTTTGCAGCTCATTGATCCCTAGCCTCTGAAAAGCCTCATTAGTTTGCAGCCTCTTTCACACGCTCACACTCTGTGTCACGGGGCAAACTGCAAATTGTATCTGGGTGCCATCACTCATCCTGCACTGGCATCCCTCTGAGCCCTCCTGGCCCCACCCCCAGGCCTCCTCTGACACTGTTCAAATTAGGCATCCCTCTGGCTGTCCTGCATTGCCAGACCCTGCAGGGCACAGAGACCCTGCACAGAGCCCAGACCCTGGTTTGATTACCATGGAAACAATTACCAAACCTTATATGAGGATCTGGCAACCACAAAAGTATAAGTAAAGTAATAATTAGTTTGGGTCGGAGGTGTAAAAATAGATTTTTGTTTTAGAAATGGGTTCAAAGCAAGCTAAAGGGAATCTGATTTGTATCCTGCCTTTCTCCTTCTTCTTCTTGGCCTCCATTTCTGCTGTCTTGGGCACTTTGGATTGTTTAGGAGTTAATAAGGTCTCACTGTCTAACACAGTATAGGTTTGAAGAATTGTAAATTGTACATGTAGTTTTTAAGTTAAAAAGGAATAACACACCCGGGGCAGGCAGAGTCCTCTGTCTTCCTGCTGAGCAGACCTGGCTGGACAGGAAAAGAATTTTAAATAAGAAACCAATAAACAACCTTGAGACAAGAATGAAGAAGCCCTGACTCCTCTTCAAGCACCAGGCTAGGAAAAGAAGACTTTCTAACACAATCTCAGGGTCACTGTGAGCAGCTAAAGCCTGAGGACTGCACAGCGAATTACTGATGGTCATTCCCTCGTGAATTGAATTGCTGTGCAACCCCACCCTGCAGGCTTTGTCTGGCCTGTGACCAATTTTGACAGGAAAGCGGCCAGCTGTGTTTGCCTTCGCCAGCCGTGGGATTGCTGCCATGCCAGTGTCAGCTTTCCCCTGAGAGAAGTTAGGTGGCTGTGGGCCACCACTAAAAATGGAGCGTGCTCCATTCAGCCCCGTGCCATGCGGTCGTTTATGAGATTGAGGCCTCTGCTCAAACTGAACACAAAATATCTGTGACGTGTTACAGGGGTTTTAGGATGAGGAAGAGATAGATGCTGACTCCATGTTTCAGAAGGCTTTGAGTTATTTAATTTTTATGATATATATTATATTTAAAAACTATACAAAAGGAAAGAAAAAGCATTTCATCAAAAGCTATTAAAATAGAAAAAAAATAAAAATAACATAAGCTTTGTCTCAGACATGAGAGTCTGAGTCAGCTGGGCTTGATTCGCCATTAATTAGAAACAAACCACATGAGACCAATCACAGATCACCTGTTTCGCACCACAGCACAGATAATCAATGTTTGCATTTTGCGCCTGAGCCTCTCAGATTCTCAAGAGAAAAATCCAAAGGGAAAGATTTTTTCAAAAAGACGTCTGAACATATACACTGAGCAAGACCACTCCTCCACTCAGCCAAGGGAGACATGCTCCTTCCTGCATTAAGTCAGTCGGGACTACACCAATTTATTCAAAGAATAATGTGAGTTTGTTAACCTCACAAATCCCCTACACAAACCCTATCCAGTTACAGACTATGTTAATAGTCTCTAATAACATGAAACCCTGAGAAATTGAACATCTTCCACAATTCATTACAAAACTCTCCTTCTTGAGACTGCTTAGCCAATCTCCCTCAAATCCAACCAACGAATATTCATTGTGCTAGTGGTAAAACTGAAGGTGTGATTTAATCTTCCGTAAAACACATGCACTATTGAACATGGAATCTGCTGGGATTAAATATAGACGAGAAAATTAATGCGGTTTAAAGGTAAATTTAATATCCAATTCTACAGACAGTTAGCAGTGAATTGCCACTCGAGCGACTTGACTATCATTTGGCTGCGAAACCCGCCAAGTATTCGAGCATTGCATGTCCATATCCAGAACAAAGGCACACGAATATCTACACACAAGTTGAAATTCTAATGCGAGTGTTGAAAACCTTACTGCGTAACCAAGAAAATAATACCGCCCAAGGCCGAAACCCAGACCAATCCCTGAGATGCTAAAATACATGGCATTACTGCTGCAACTAGTGATGAAGGAAGAGTGTGTCCCGCTAATAATCCAGCGAATAAAAATTGGGATTTTTAGCGGCCCAGCCCGTGATGCCCGGGAAAATGTATAAGAATAAAGAAACCATCACCACACACCGCACCCTCGCAGATTGTGTCTTACATCTGATCAACACAGTGTAAAAATTCCACATAAGCCCTTGGGTTATTAATATAAAGAGAAGATAATGAGACTCATGCCCAAATTAGAAGAAAGCAACTCAAGCACCACACTAGAGATCACGATCCGGCGTACAGCACCTTTGCTATTGCACTAAATCTGTTAAATTGAGTGAAATGGTTTGAAAAAAGCATGCACGATCTTACTTCCCCTATGTTTATCACCCTCTACCGTTCATATAATAAATCAACCGGTATAAATCACATGAAAAAAATCCTGAAGAAATAGATAAATACCGTTGTGAGATAAGAACACACAAGCCAGAATGTAAGAAAATTACCAGAGCGAATTTAATATTATAAGCAAGAAGAACATATTTTAACCACCGGGTAACAAACAACTCCTTATAAATGCAACATGACATAAATCCGGGTGAAATAGATAAGATTCACCGTACTGCACATTTACCGGGGAATAAGGGAAATTACCGGGTATGTAATTTATATATATGAACCGAGAGTGTATGATATTTAACCGAGCGTGTTGGTATAATAGGGATACCGGTATCATTAAGATCTGGAGGATGTGAAAGGCCGTATGAATATACTCCGGGTCATTAATTTTACCACTAAGAGAGAACCGAGTATAAATTACCGGTATCTAATTACTGGTATAAATCACTGAGATTAATTATGAAAAATTCACTCGTGAAGGGGATTATAAAATGGATCACCAAGTAGGATTGTAAAAATATAGTTATGACCTGCTAAAAATAAGATCACTGGGTATGAATTACTGGTATAAATCACCAGCTTAAGAATTACCGAAAGTGTATTATGTCAACAACACAAAATTAAATCATACACACAGTTCGGAATATTATATGCTTAACATTGGGTAGATCCTATTATCTCACCTGGGCGTATCTTTAAATCACCAGGTAGAATTACCGTGCGTATAAAATGAACATCAAAGTGCTGGGAAAGGAAAAAATATAAAAAATCAACTTATGTCGCGGATAAGTAATAGAATGAATTCACCGGGTATGAATTACCAATAATTAACATATACTGTATTAAACATTACCGGGTTATAATCAGTAACCTGGATCATGGATATTCTATAATCCGGTGTATAAACGATGACTGGTTATCAAAAGCAGGTCCGGGTTAACAATCATTAAGGCGAGTTAAATAGGACATTACATTTTAAAAATACTTATGTATAGTCCCCTGAATGTGCAACGAAAAATCCCCATCACCAATATGAATACTCCATCTTCTGAAAGAGTAGCAAATAACATCCGAAATTCCAAGTAAAACATCATAACCATCGTATAGACATGATCCACAAACCTGCGGTTATCTGATCATTATCCCACTGTGTCTAAAAATATAAAAAGTAACAGTTGATTAAATCTACCAGGTATTAAAATCAACCCAAGTTGTTCTTTATGAATTAAATGAAAAGGTATAAATTAACATGTCATAAATTACTGGTAGTAATTACCAGCGTATGAATTACCGGGTATAAATCCACTGTTATTAAATCACCGTATAAATTCACCGGGATAAATCACCAGGTATGAATTACCGCGGTATACAATTAACAGGTATAAATCACCAAGTATAAATCACCGGGTATGAATTACGGTATAAAAAACAGAGAATCACAGATAAATCACCGGTATTGAATTCCCGGTATAAATTCACCGTATAAATTCACCAGGTATGAATTACTGGTAGAATTACCGGTATGATTACCTGGTATAAATTAAACAAGTATAAATCACCAGTATAAATCAACGGGTATAAATTAACAGTATAAATCACCAGGTATAAATCACCGGGTATGAATTACTGGGTATAAATTACCCTGTATTGGTACTCGATGTAACGAGGATAAATCAGAATTGACCAGATCTGCATTGCACAGAGGGGCTGCGGCTGAGATCCAAACCCTCTTCATGAGTCGTGCCCACTAAATGACCCTGCTTAATTAGGCTTGGTGCCCCAGCTAAGACCCTCTCCTGGTCCGCCAGAGCAGCTTCTGGCCATTGGAGGGAGAGCAACACAGGTTCTCTGTGCCAGGGCCACCCCAAAATAATTAAATGACATAATAACTAACTAAAATAAAATCCTCTATTCTCTGTGCCGGGACCATGGGCCTGGGAACCCAGAAACAATATATACATAAAAAATACATAAACAAAAAAAAATCTCTTACTCTCTTGCTGGCATCACAGCCTGGCCACCAGAAATTAATAAAATGAATAATACAAAACAAACAAATAAATAAATAAATAATCTCATTCCTTCTGCTCCAGAGCACCACGCCTGGGCAGCCAAAATTAATCAATGAAATGAATAAGTAAACAAATAAAAAAATTCCTCAATTCTCTGCTCGGGCACCATCCTCAACACCCCACAAATGAATAAATGAATAAATAAATAAAATCGCAATTGCTTGCCAGGCACCATGGGCTGGTCATTCATCATAAATAAAAAATAAAAATCTCAGTTCTCTTGTGGGAGCACCACACGTGCACAGAAATTAATAAATTAAAAACAAACAAACAAACAAAATTAAAAACCTCAAATCTCTATGCCAGGCACCACGGCCTGGGCACCAGAAATAGTCAAATGAGATGAATAAAGTAAACAAATTAAATAATTCTCAATCTCCTGTGCTGGGGCCACCATAGCCTCAACACCCACAAATGAATAAAGAATAAATAAAAAAAATCTCAATTGTCTGTCCAGGCACCATGCCTGGGCATTCATTCATAAATAAAAATAAATAAATCCAGTTCTCTTTTTATTGCTGGAGCACCACAGCGTGGGGCACCCAAAATTAATAAATAATAAACAAACAAATCAAACAAACAAATAAAAACCTCCCATTTCTCTATTGCCAGGCACCACGGCCTGGGCAGCCAGAAATTAATCAATGAAGAATAAGTAAACAAATAAAAATCTCAATTCCTGTGCTGGCACCATGCCTCAACACCCACAAATTAATAAAGGAATAAATAAATAAAAATCTCAAATTCCTTTGTGCCAGGGCACCATGGCCGGGCACCCAGAAATTAATAAAAGAATGAATGAATAAATAAATAAAATAAATAAAATATCTATTCTCTGTCCGGGCACATGGCCTGACACACAGAAATTAAGTAAATTGAATAAATAAAAACGAGAAATAAAATAAATAAAATACTTATTCTCTGTGCCCAGGGCACCATGCCTGGACACACAGAAAATTAATAAATGAAGATAATAAATGAGTAAAATAAATAAAATAAAATATCTTATTCTCTGTGCCGGGGGCACCATGCCCTGGAACTAGAAATAATTAAATGAAGAATAAATAAAACAAATAAATAAAACTCAATTCTCCTGTGCTGGACATCACAGCTCAGCTCCAGAAAACGAATAAATGCATAAATAAAAATCTTCAAATCAGTCATGTTAATGAAGTTAAATACCACTCAGCACATCCACGGCCCAGCAGTGCTGGGGGCCAGCATTCCCCTGGACACAGTGCAGAATGCCAGGAGCCCCAGTGCACTTGGTTAAAGTGACTTTGTGCTTTGTCACCCTCCGGGACGACAGGAGCTCCATGGGGAATTACTCAGTGTGATTCCATGACCCACAGGACCCCATCCTGCTGCACATCACAGCTCCCTGGGCACCCAGAAATGCAGGGGATCCGCACATGGTTGGGTGTGAGGGACCCAAAAGCCCACCCAGAAGCCCCTGCCATGCAGAGACAACCTGCACTGTCCCAGGTGCTCCAAGCCCAGTGTCCAGCCTGGCCCTGGCACTGCCAGATGCCAGCAGCCATCAAGCTGCTCTGGGAATCCCATCCGCAGCCCCTGGCCCACCCTGCAGAAAGGGAGTCCACAACCAATGTCCCAAAAATCCCACCCAAATAATAAAGGCAATGAAAAACACGTCCGTGAGGAAGCGGAAACCACGCAGCACATAAATATGATTTCACAAGGATCTCGGGGATCATGGATGTTGCTGGAGGTTGTTGCCGCCCTGTTGAGTGAGCAGGAGCAGCTTTGTTCCATAAAATCATGGAAGCTTTTGGAGCAAAGGAATGATTTCTTGTTCCAAAGGCCTCTGGGTGCTGTGCTGAAAGCAAGGGTTATGAAGGAAATGATTTGCCAGCAGCTGCTCAAACCCCAAACCTGGGCTGAGGAAAGTTTCACATCCAGAGATTGCGTTTATCACATCCAAGCCGATTTGGGAATATTTATGGCAAAATATATTGGGCGTGCTAACTAACATCGCAATTCAGTGGGAGCACAAAACAAAAGCCTCTTGCTTTAAGTTTTGGAACAGAAAGACCTTTAAACGCAAACCCTTTCAACTGTGTAATGGAAACGCTTGTGTTAATTAATAAATTCTTTTGGCCAGGATCGTTTTACATAACAAATGCTAATCTGCCAACTATAAGGAAATTTCCACCATTTTCTCTTTACAGATATAAGAAGGGGAAATAATATCATATTTTAAATGTAAAGTGGATGATTAAAATTTCAGTCTAAAATTTAAAATAAGAACATTTTCTTGAATCCTAGAGCACAAAAAACAAGTAATCCACAAGTGGGTCAACAGAATATCTCACTTACAATTCCTCTACTTGAGCCTTTGGTATACAAAAGCTTTTTAATAAAGTAAAGCAATTTTTAGCTTTTATTCTGCTCCCTGTAATGTCTTCAGCACTCTGGCCTTGAAGGCAGGTTTTGAATCAGAGGCTTAGGAACGCCTCTGGTTTTATCCAGCTCCTTTGAAGTGCCTCTTTATCCATTCAAAATCTTCACACTCACATTCAAGTATCACGTCTCTCTCTCGTAGATTCTGTTTAATCCCTTCCTTATTAAATGAACATATTAACCTGAAGGAGAAATGTTCAAAACAATCTAGGGTGGAAAAAAAAAAAAAAAAAAAAAGGAAAAGAAAAAAAAGAAAAAAAAAGGAATGGCCAAAACCTGCCAGTAAAAAAAGGGAGATTCTGTGTGTGCGTCTCCTTGAGAACAGCATTCAAAATTCAACCCATGGGGCTGTGCCGTGCTGGCCTGCACAAATTCCTGAGCTTTTATCCAAATAGCTGGATAAAACCTGTGATATAGTGTTATAATAGGAATGGGCCATATTATGGGATTGTATTTATGAATCAATGCGGTGTTGTTTGATTTCTGTCGTGCCTCGTCTGGAGCTAAAGATCTTGTACTGTTTATTATCTCGTTCCTGCCTCAACAAATTACACCGTGCAGGAAATGGAGCCCCAGTAATTTCAGTCTCAGGGTTTGCATTGTGGAGGCTCCTGTGAGGAAACTCCTCAGAACATCCCCCGTGCAAAGTCTGCTCCCAGAACCCAGCACGGAATGTGTACAGGGCTGGCTTCAAAGGAAACGACATCAGGCTCAGGCACCCAGCAAAAGGCAGAGAAAATCAGGGGAATCACAGAAGTCCTTCAGTTGGAAAAGCCCTCCCGGACCATGGAGCCCAACCATTCCCCCAAGCCACTGCCAAGCCACCCCACCACGTCCCCAGGTGCCACATGCACACACTTTGAACCCCCTCCTGGCT
>NDFG01000051.1:783201-794452 GCA_002167245.1 Sporophila hypoxantha | reverse complement strand
GATGGGCAGCTGTTGCCAGGGCTGGGCAGGGCTGGCAGAACTCCTTCCTGATTCTCCAGCTTCTGGGGTTGAAATGCAGGATGTGGCTGGGGCTGTGTGTTTCCATCCCCATCTGTCAGAGCTGGGGCACTTATCCTCTGTTCATGGGCAGTTTTCTTTATTCTCCCACAGCCAATCCTCCTCCAGGAGATCTCTGTGTCCATGCCACTGAGTGTCCCTGCAGGCTGATCCAATTCCACACATCCATGGGGAAGATGCTCCGCCCAGGGAGGAGCCAAGCATTCCTACCTGGATCCAATCTGAGCCTGGAACAGCACAGCAGCCTTTGCCCACTGCATTGCCAGAGGAGCAGCTTTCTGCTGCCCTGCATTCCCAGAGGAGAGCTTTCTCCTGCCCTGCATTCCCAGAGGAGCAGCTTTCTGCCTGCCCTGCATTGCCAGAGCGAGCAGCTTTGTGCTGCCCTGCATTCCAGAGGAGCAGCTTGTGCTGGCCCTGCATTCCCAGAGGAGCAGCTTTCTGCTGCCCTGCATTGCCAGAGGAGCAGCTTTGTGCTGCCCTGCATTCCCAGAGAGCAGCTTTCTGCTGCCCTGCATTCCCAGAGGAGCAGCTTTCTGCTGCCCTGCATTGCCACGAGGAGCAGCTTTGTGCTGCCCTGCATTCCCAGAGGAGC
Organism: Sporophila hypoxantha; assembly: GCA_002167245.1. NCBI lineage: Eukaryota > Metazoa > Chordata > Aves > Passeriformes > Thraupidae > Sporophila > Sporophila hypoxantha. The sequence goes on along the minus strand of NDFG01000051.1, from coordinate 793,782 downwards.
AGCTTTGTGCTGCCTGCACATTCCCGAGGAGCAGCTTTCTGCTTGCCCTGCACTCCCAGAGGAGCAGCTTTTGCTGCCCTGCATTCCCAGAGGAGCAGCTTTCTGCTGCCCCTGCATTGCAGAGGGAGCAGCTTTCTGCTGCCTGCATTGCCAGAGGAGCAGCTTCCTGCTGCCCTGCATTCCAGAGGAGCCCAGGCCCATCTCCAGCAGCCCTGGAGCTGCAAGAGGAAAACTCCCCGCCTTGTGCAGGATCCCTGCTGCAGCAGCAGCACAGCTGGCACTGCAGGAGGGCTGAGCCCCATGGGATGGGGCTGTGCCACCACCCTGACCCCCTGCCTCTGACTCTGGCAGGTTTGTTTTGTATTGCTCCATTTTAATTTTATTTTTATTTTTTCCTAATAAGACCTGTTATTCCTGCTCCGCATATCTTTGCCTGAGAGCCCCTTATTTCAAAATTACAACAATTCAGAGGGAGAGTGTTTACATTTTCCGTTTTTAGGGGAAGCTCCTGCCTTCCTTGCAGACACCTGTCTGTTCAAACCTGGACACCAACTCCAGCCTCCCTGGCCCAGCCTGGGGCCCTTTCCCCCTGTCCTGCCCTGTTCCCTGGGTCAGAGCATGTCCCTCCTGTGTCCCTGCACCCCTGCCAGGGAAGAGAATCACAGGGTTTGCTGCCCTGGGGTCTATGGATGGACAACTGAAGTTTCTTCACACCTCTAGGAAAGCTGTACAATCAAAGATCCACTCCTTCAAATGGAGATTTTCCAGCAGGAAACATCAATCCCAGTCCTTTAAAGCTGCCTGTCAAATTCCTCACAATTCAATCCTGCAGGATGAATCTGCCACTTTACTTCTCAGTTGTTTTTTTCAGTCGTCTGCCAGAAGTTCTCCTAAATTAGCTCCATACATTCTTTTAAAGACAGGCATTTGGTTGCTCTCTTCCAACTGGTGGATTTGGCTGCTTGTAAATACAGATATTGTCATCCTCCTCCCTTCACCCTCTCTGAGGCTGCGGAATGGAAATGAAGCCGTGGGGGTTTGGAATAAGGAAGTGAGTGCAGAACACGAGGAAATGCTCCTCGTGTGGAGGAGTGTGAGGAGAGGCTGCTGAGCCTGAGCCATCCCACCCTGGTGCTTCTCCCAGAGCCACAAACCCAGCTCAGAGCACTGAACATTCTCTTCTGCAAGTTCCGCAGCTCCTGATTCCAAGCCAAGATGTGTGTCCCCTCCTGTGTCCCTGCACCCCTGCCAGGGAAGAGAATCACAGGGTTTGCTGCCCTGGGGTCTATGGATGGACAACTGAAGTTTTCTTCACACCTCTAGGAAAGCTGTACAATCAAAGATCCACTCCTTCAAATGGAGATTTTCCAGGCAGGAAACATTCAATCCCAGTCCTTTAAAGCTGCCTGTCAAATTCCTCACAATTCAATCCTGCTGGATGAATCTGCCACTTTACTTCTCAGTTGTTTTTTCAGTCGTCTCCAGAAGTTCTCCTAAATTAGCTCCATACATTCTTTTTAAAGACAGGCATTTGGTTCTGCTCCTTCCAACTGGTGGATTTGGCTGCTTGRAAATATCAGATATTGTCATCCTCCTCCCTTCACCCTCTCTGAGGCTGCGGAATGGAAATGAAGCCGTGGGGGTTTGGGAATAAGGAGTGAGTGCAGAACACGAGGAAATGCTCCTRGTGTGAGGAGTGTGAGGAGAGGCTGCTGAGCCTGAGCCATCCCACCCTGGTGCTTCTCCCAGAGCCACAAACCCAGCTCAGAGCACTGAACATTCTCCTTCTCCAAGTTCCCAGCTCCTGATTCCAAGCCAAGATGTGCCATGGAGTAAATCCCAATGGAAGAATGGCATCCTCTCACTCTGAGGTGGGGTTGAGAGYGAAGATGCACTGCTATTGTTTCCAGTTTCAGCAATCACCTTAGCAATGCACAGCTCTGTCCCCAGCCCCTCTTTCCCAGCTGGTAAATCCTGAGGGTGCTGTGCATTCCCAGAACCTTTCCAGGACACTGCTCCCTGTTTTCCAGCACAGCCTCTGAGCCCAAACGTTCATTTTCCCTGGCTCAGTCCCAGGCTGTTAAAGCGCTTCAGGTCTGTGCATTTCTCCCCTTTGCTCTGCATTTCCCAAGGGGCTCGCTGTCCCTCTGCTGTTTCTGGTTTATGAAGGAGCTGCRCAGCAGAGTGGGGCACTCCAGCCTGGCCATACCCAGCTCTGGGAGGGAGCCCACACCAGCAGCTCCTGCAGCAGCCTTTGCTGAGGCACAGCTGGCACCAGCAGCACCAGTCAGGGCCTCTGCACTGCTCTGGGGAGCAATCCCATCTCTCAGGCCGACAGGAGTTTTAAAGCAGGAACAGACAAACTCCCTGCACATCCCTGTGCTGGGAGAGGAGCAGCAGCACGGGCTGCAGGTGCCAGAGTCTGCTGGCACAGACATCTTTATGGAAAATCCTTTCCTTGGGATTTTTCCTCCTGAGAAGCTGAGAGGCCTCAGGAACAGAATTTAAACATTGATTATCTGCTGCTGTGGAATGAAACAGGTGCATCTGTGATTGGTCTCATGGGGTTGTTTGTAATTAATGGCCAATCACAGTCAGCTGGCTCGGACAGAGAGCTGAGACACAAACCTTTGTTATCATTCTTTGCTATTCTATTCTTAGCCAACCTTCTGATGAAATCCTTTCTTTTATTCTTTTAGTATAGTTTTAATGTAATATATATCATAAAATAATAAATCAGCCTTCTGGAACATGGAGTCAGAGCCTTGTCTCTTCCCTCATCCTGTGAACATCATCACAGCCTGCAACACCAGAGGAAGGCAAAGCCAACCCCAGCCCCTGGGATCAGCTCCCCCAGCAGCAGCCATGGCAATGGGGTGTGAGCTGTGCAGCTCCTCTCCCTGCAGGTATTCCACCAAAGTTCACTGCTCCCTCTGCCCCTAAGCCCAGCTGCACTGTCCCTTGTGCCTGGCCCAGCTTCACTCCTGCCACTGGAGCTCCTTCAGAGAGAAAGGGAAAGGGAAGAGGCTGACACAAAAAAGTGAAAAGTGGAGCATTTAAAGCAACCCCCCAAAAGGACATGCTCTGTATCAATGGCATTTTGTACCTTGTTATTGTAGAATCACTGAATGGGTTGGGCTGGAAGGGACCTCAAATCCCACCCAGTGCCACCCCTGCCATGGCAGGGACACCTCCCACTGTCCCAGGTGCTCCCAGCCCCAGTGTCCAACCTGGCCTTGGGCACTGCCAGGGATCCAGGGGCAGCCCCAGCTGCTCTGGCAATCCCATCCCAGCCAGGAATTCCCAATTCCCAATCTCCCATCTATCCCTGCCCTCTGGCAGTGGCAGCCATTCCCTGTGTCCTGTCCCTCCATCCTTGTCCCCAGTCCCTCTCCATCTCTCCTGGAGCCCCTTTAGGTTCTGGAAAGGGCTCTGAGCTCTCCCTGGAGCCTTCTCCTCTCCAGGACTGAACAACCTCACAGAACAAATTTTGATGCTGCTGCTTTTAACTAAAAATACATAAAATCATGAATCCCTGGAGCCTTGGAGCGTGAAATCAGGTTTTTGTTCCTTTAAAGAAGTGCTGGATTCTGGAGCCATCCTACAGCAATTCCCTTCCTTGCACAGCAGCAGATTTCACCCGTGTTTGCCTGAATCCCAAGATTTCATGAAGTATTAATGAATTTCYAGAGCCCAGGGCACAGAGCAGGCCCAGCCACCACTCCTGGTTCATTCCCCCTCTTTCCATAACTCCATAACCCCTGTCCTTCAGAATGCTTTGGGATCCTTCRCAGCTGGCTGGCTTTGTTTCACTGAGGGAGGTGGATCATTATTTTCTTTATCCTAAGSATTTTTTGGGGGGAGGATGGTTTATTTTTTAGCTTTATCCCATATTTTTTCCTCCTCCTGTGCCTGGCATTGCCATGTWACACAAGAAGTTCCTGAAAGAGCTTTTGGACTCTGCTGAAGGCACTTTAGCAAGACCCTCACGGGTCACCAGCCATCCCACTGCACRCAATTCACTGGAACAGAACCAATCCTCCTGGGGCCCCGGAGGAAATGATCATTTTGTGCCCATTGTCCCCTGCCTGCAGATTCCAGGGGACGGAAATTTCAGACCAGTAATGGAAATTCGGCCACAGCTGTGACCAAAGCACCTCCAACGTGGCAGAATTACGAGTTTCAGACGAGAGCAGCCCTGCTCCACTCCAGATAAAACACGCTGATTTCCATCCCTGCCAATGAGCTCACCTCCCAAACGCAGCTTTCCTGTTGCCCTGAGCCCAGGGGGGAAACCACTCAGGCTATTTCAGAGTGGGAGATCCCCGCAGCTCTCGGAGAGGGACATCGTGTGGGAGGAATTCAGTGAATGGATGAGTGTGGGAATCCACAAAATCAGAGGGGTTTGGAAAGCTGCAAAAGGCAGGCCCAGAGACAGCAGCACTGTGATTGGATGGCTAACAGCAGCCATGAGATTGGTCAGCAGAAAGAGTATTTAAACTGTAGAAAAAGCAAGGGCAAATAGAACAATGGTCTGTGGTATTAAGGCTTGTCTGAATAGGTCTCTAAGCTGTCAGAAAGTTTATCGTAGCAAGATATTAGGAAGGCTGAAGCTCATAATGGAGCTCTGTGTGTGACCGTGTTCACAGGGGTCTTCAGGTTGAGAAGAGATGAGGATCTGACTCCATGCTTCAGAAGGCTGATTTATTATTTTATGATATCATATTATATTAAAACTACACTAAAGAATAGAAGAAAGGATTTCATCAGAAAGTCTAGCTAAGAATAGAAAAAGAAAGAATGATAACAAAGGTTTGTGTCTCAGACAGAGAAGTCCGAGCCAGCTGGGCTGTGATTGGCCATTAATTAGAAACAACCACATGAGACCAATCACAAGATGCACCTGTTGCATTCCACAGCAGCAGATAACCATGGTTTGCATTTTGTTCCTGAGGCCTCTCAGCTTCCAGGAGGAAAAATCCTAAGGAAGGATTTTATGAAAAGATGTCTGCGACATCTGTGTGTTTGTGTTTTAAGGCTCACAAGCAGGTATTGTATCTGAAATAAGCAAGCATTTTTAACCAAAGTACCTGTGCTTATGGTGAGTTGGATGAACTTCCTGTCAATGTGCTTTTGCTTTGGGATTGGTCAGGAAGCTTAAAAGTGAGTTGTAACATGAAGTTCTGTGTACTGCTGGCCTGGGATGTGAGCTGCTGGCATCTTCCCATTGTCATAGCCATGCAATGAGGCTTGATGCTGGACAATCAAACAGCTCGAGGCAGTTCACAGCAGCCCATCCATTTCATGATCTGTAAATAGCCCCTTCAGTGTCAGATGAGGAGCACAAATCCTGGGGAGAGCCCTGGGCTCAGCCACTGCTGGTGCCTTACAGTGGGAGCAGCAATGCAGGGCCAGGATGCTGCTGCTGCTGGGACAGGGGCAGGGACCCTTTGGGGTCTCCATCACACAGCAAGCCCCCATGCCTGCCTCCCCCCTCCCCAGAAATGTTTCTCCAAGTCTTTTTCTCCCTGTGCTGAGCAGGGACAGGATGATAACGGCGGCTGGCACCAGCGAGTTAATTTTATAAAGGGAACTGACACCCTGCTCGAGTGCTGGCAATTTAAAAGAGTAATGGATTGTCAGTTCTAGCTGGGAAGTGGTTGTTAGATGATTTTAAAGTCTTTTGCATATTTATTTTGTCCCACTTTAAATAAATTTGGGGAAGATTTATCTCGTTAGCTTCAAATGCAAGTCCCTCTTGGCCCGGCTGAGGAAACAAATTAGACTTTGCAAACATTGCAAAGACTAAATCAATACATTAATATTTAGGGGACATTAAGGGGGTTTATTAAACAGAAAAAGGGCCTAGAGTATTACTTTGGGAACATTATACATGTTTAAATAAAAACCCGAGGTTGTGGTTCCTGACTGAATCTGTAAAAGGCATTTCCATGGATAACTGAATTATTTACAGCTCCCGTGTCGGGAGCAGAAATTCCTGCAGGTGAGGGGGAGCTGGGATGGGCGAGTCACGGGAGTGGGGCTGGGGCTGGGGTCCCTCTGAGCCTGCCCTGTGTCCTTTTGGGGCTGGGGTCTGTCTGAGGCCCCCTGCCTCTCTGTCCCGCTGTCCCTCTGCGAGGTGGGTCCCTCTGAGCCCGCTGCTCCCTGTGTCCCTTTTTGGGTCTTGGGGCTGTCTGAGCCCCCTGCTCTCCTGGTCCTGGCTGTCCCCTGCTGGGGCTGGGGTTGGTCCTGAGGCCACTGCTCGTGTGTCCCTGCTGTCCATTTTGGGGCTGGGGTCCCTCTGACCCCCTGCTTCTCTGTCCCTGCTGTCCTGCTGGGGCTGGGGTCCCCTTGTGCCCTGCTCTGTGTCCCTTTTAGTGGGCTGGGGTTCGTCTTGAGCCTGCTCTGTGTCCCTTTAGGGCTGGGTGTCCCTCTGTGCCCTGCCTGTGTGTCCTGTTAGGGCTGGGGTCCCTCTGAGCCCCCTGCTCTTTGTCCCCTTTTGGGGATGGGGTCCCTCTGAAGCCCTGCTCTGTGTCCCTTTGGAGGCTGGGGTCCTCTCTGAGCCCTGCCTCTGTGTCCCTTTTGAGCTGGGGTCCCCTCTGAGCCGCTGCTCTGTGTCTCTTTTTGGGGGCTGGGTCTGTCTGAGCCCCCTGCTGCTCTGTCCCTGCTGTCCCTGGCTGGGCTGGGGTCACTCTGAGGCCCTGCTCTGTGTCCCTGCTGTCTCTTTTGGGGCTGGGGTCTGTCTGAGCCCCCTGCTCTTGTCCCTGCTGTCCCAACCCCCCTGGCCCCATGCAGGAGCATCTGTCACCCCTAGTGCACTGTCACACCCCTGTGTCTGTCAACCGACCTCTGGTGTCCTGTTCACCACTGTGTCCTGGTCACCCAAGCCATGTACTGCTTGCTGTCCTATCAGCGGGCTGTGCTGTGCTTTGGCAGCAGGGGATTGGGAGCCAAACCAACCTCAAGCTCTGCAGCCCCCTGGCTCTGGGGTTCCTCTGGGGGCAAGAGGCTGCTGTTCTCCCTGGGTGTCGCAGACACTTGTATGGAAAATTCATTTCCTTGGGATTTTCCTCCTGAGAACGCTGAGAGGCCTCAGGAACAAAATGTAAAAACATTGATTATCTGCTGCTGTGGAATGCAACAGGTGGCAGCTGTGGATTGTCTCATGTGGTTGTTTCTGATTAATGGCCATCACAGCCCAGCCGCTCGGACAGAGCAGCCCAGCCACAAAACATTTGTTATCATTCTTTCTATTCTATTCTTAGCGCACCGCCTCTGATGAAAATCCTTTCTTCTATTCTTTTAGTATAGTTTTAATATAATATATATCATAAATAATAAATCAGAGCCTTCTGAACCACATGGAGTCAGAGCCTCGATCCTCTTCCCTCGAGCCTCCAACCGCCTTGGGAAACGACGGTCACATAAGCAGCTGCTGGGGAATACAGATACCCCACCCATTGCTCCCTCCCGTGGCCTGGGAATTAGAAGTGGCTTTAAACCCCTAAATGTGATTATTTCTTCCCTGACACTTCAGCCCCGAAGCAGCAGAAGGGCAGGTGTCACACAGCCTAGCTCTGTTCTGTGTGTGCAAGGCTCAACAACTTCCAGGGAAAGGGGAGCTGGGTTTTGAACAGTTTTGGGGGCCAGATGGGTGTGCAACAGCTTTTTGGGGGGCAGCTGGGTTTGCCACAGTTTTTGGGGAGGCGATGGGTTTGCACAGTTTTTGGGGGGCTGGTGCACACAGCTTTTGGGGGGAGCTGGTGTGCCACAGCTTTTGGGGGGAGCTTCTCACTGCAGAGCCTTTTTGTGCCTGGAGTCTGAAGCGTCTGGGAGCTTTAGACTGCTAACAAAAAAAAAAAAAAAAAACCAAAACCAAATCACACAGAAATCTCAGAATAAAATGAGGCTGGAAGAGACCTCTAAGATCATCGAAGATGCCCCCGTAACGCGCTTCCCTCGTTTCCTCTGGGACAGAGCAAGCCCTGGCTCCTGGCATGCTGGCAGGGTTTTCTGCCTCCTGGATACACATCCCCCAGGGCTTGGGAAGGGCTGGAGGGGCTGCCTGCCCAGCGTTTCTGTTCTCCTGGGATTTCCTGGGGTCTCAGCATCTTATTCCAATGCCAAGGGAGCCCAGTGCCCTCAGACAGGAGCGGTTTTGCTTTGCCCATTTGGCCATTTCTGCCCCCAAGCAGAGGCTGTCCTAATCTCCGATACCCCAGCTGGGGAAGAACTCTACAGGGAATCCTAAAGGTGATCCCAGGGCACACTCCTGTGGTGGATCCCAGGGGTAACTCCTGTGTGATCCAGGATAACTCCTGTGTGATTTCCCTGATAACTTACTGTCTGATATCGCCAGAAAGCTTCCTGTGTGCATCCTGGGCAATAACTCCGTGTGATCCCCTGAGAATTCTTTGTGTGATCCCAGGTATAACTCCTCGTGTGATCCAGGATAACTCCCTGTGGCTGATCCAGGATAACCTCTGTGTGATCACTGGGATAGCTCCTGTGTGAATCCCTGAGTAATTTTTGGTGTGATCCAGACAGACTTCCCTGTGTGATCCGCATAGGATAATCCCATGTGTGATACCCAGGATAACTACTCCTGTGTGAATTCCCAGGATAACTCCTTGTGGTGAATCCGTAGGATAATCCTTGTGTGAATCCCTGGATAACTCCCCTGAGTGATCTCAGGACAGCCTTCCTGTGTGATCCTTGATAATCTCCCTGTGTTGATCTGGATAACTCCTGTGTGATCCAGGATAACTCCTGTGTGATCCTTGATAACTCCCGTGTGATCCAGGATACACTCCTCGTGTGATCCCTCAGGATTAACTTCTGTGTGATCCCAGGACAGCCTTCCCCTGTGTGAAATCCCTTGATAACTCCCTGTGTGATCCTGGGATAAACTGCTGTGTGGGCCGCCCCCTCGTCCCTGCGTATCTTTCCCCTCCCTCTGGATCCCAGGATATCCCTGTGTGATCCTTGATAAAGCTTCCTGTGTGATCCCGGCCTGATACTCCCTGTGGTGATCCCTGTAAACTCCTGTGTGATCCCAGGATAACTGCCCTGTGTGATCCCAGGATAACTCCGGTGTGATCCAGATAATCCCTGTGTGATCACCCTTGATAACTCCCTGTGTGATCCCTTGACCTAATCCCTGTGTGATCCCCTGATAACTCCTGTGTGGATCCTGGGATAAACTCCCCTGTGGTGATCCAAGGATAAATTCCTTGTGTGATCCCAGGGGAACATAGCTCCTGTAATGATCCCTGATAATCTTCCCGTGGTGATCGCCCTTATACATCCCTTTGTGATCCCAGGATGTAATCCTGTGTGATCCCTGATCACTTCCCTGTGTGATCCGCTGATAAACTCCTGTGTGATCCGAACAGCTCCTGTGGTGAATCCCTTGATAACGTGCTCCTGTGGTGATCCTGCTAACTCGCTGTGTGATCTCAGCAGGAAACTCCGTGTGTGATCCCCGGATTTACCGGAACTCTGGAGCCTAAGCACGGGGTGGTGGGGGGGGGGGGCCCTGTCCCATGTCCCTCCCCAGCAGTGAACCCTCGTCAAGGTCCCACTGGGATCACACAATGGGTGTCAGGTTTCCCTGCACAAAGGCAGGCACTGAGGGGTGCAGGACCAGCATCGCCAGAGCAACTGATCCCGCACTCGACCACTCGTCCCCACCCCAGCGCATCTCAGTGCCACCTCCTTCAGGATGGGCAACTGCAACCCTCCACACTTGGGGCAGTTCCAATCCCTGACGCCCTTTCCATGGGGAAAATTCCTGCTCCCCTGGTTCCACCGATTGTCCCGTGGCCCAGCTGGTAAGCTGCATCCCTCTGCTCTGTCCCTAGTCCTGTTGTCCCCTGCCGTGCCACCCAAACCGAGCCTGAGGGTGCTGAGGCCCTCCTCACCAAGGTCAACAGAAATGCTTCCCGGATAAATTTTCAATAAAACAACACACTGAGCTCAGAGCTCCAGCCCCACATTCCGCAGGATTCCTGGAGGATTCCCATTGGCTAGGACAAAACTGGTGTGGGAGGTGGCTTTACCTGTATTTCTGAGGGATTTCCACTGTGCCAATGGTTAATAGGAATTGCCAGTTTCAATCCTTCCCCTCTATATTCGTTGCTTATTAACCTCATAAAAATGGCAAAGAAAATGTTAATGAATGATTGAACCAAAGACCTAATAAGTTAAGCCTTAAGGTTATAACTTTGATTTCTTCTGAAGGATATTAATGCAATTGCTTGAATTAATTATGCAATATTTTTAATATTGAGTTATTATTTCTCTTATATGCTCGTAGTTTAGCCATTAATTTTAAACAGCTCCTGTTGATGTATTTTTATACACGCCATAATTTCGCATTGTTTTTTTTTTTTTTTTTTTTTATTTTTTTTTTTAGTCCGACTTGCATGGGGGGCAATTACCATTATTAGGGAGAACAATCAAAACTAAGAATTGTTCACCGCTGGAAACAAATACAATAAATTTAAATCCATCTGAAAACTGAACGACCAGAGGAAAGGGAAAGGAAAGGAAGGAAAGGAGGAAAAAGAGAAAAAAGGC
>NDFG01000051.1:761315-774148 GCA_002167245.1 Sporophila hypoxantha | reverse complement strand
AAGGTGCTATTGATTAAGAGCTCAATGATTGTTTTAAGGGGTCAATGATTGTTTAAGATGCTTGGTCTTAGTGCTCCATATGTAAGTCCCAGTGTTTGTATACATGCTCAATATTAAGTGCTCAATATTTAAGTGCTCAATGTTTATTTAGGCGTGTTTTATGTTTACAGTGCTGAATGTTTGGGTGGCTCTGTGTTTGTTAAAGTGCTCAATGCCATTTAGGTGCTCAATGTTTAGGTTGCTGATTCTTTGTTTAGGTGCTCCATTGATAGTTTAAGGGGTTTTAATGATTGTTTAAAGGGGGTCATTGTTGGGGATTGTTTTTAAGTGCTTAATGTTTAAGTGCGCCATATGTAATGCCCAGCGTTTGTATAGTGCTCAGTGTTTAGATGCTCACTGTTTGGGTGTTCAACATTGTTTAAGTGCTGTGTTTGTTTAAGTGCTTCAATGATTTTTTTAGGTGCCAGAGCTTAAGTGCTCAGTTGATTAGTTGGGTGTTCAATGATTATTTAGGTGCTCAATAATTGTTTAAGCACTCAGTATTTCAGTGCTCAGTGTCTAAGTTTGGTCTCCAGTGTTTTGTTTAGGTGCTCAAGTGTTTGGGTGTTCAATGATTGTTTAAGTGCTCCATGTTTGCTTAGGTCTTTAAGATTTTTAAAGTGCCCAATGTTTGTTTATGTGCTTGTGTTTAGGTCTCGTGTTTGTTTGGTGTTTCATTGTTAAGTGCCCAGTGTTAGTTTGGTGTTCAATTTGTTTAAGTAGTCAAATGTTCATGCTCAGTGTTAAGTTGAGGTGCTTCAGTGTTTTTGTTTGGGTGTTTAAGAATTGTTAATGACTGTTAAAGTCGTAGTGTTTGTTTGGGGTGGTTCAGCAGGACTGTTCTCTTAGAAGGGCAATTGGTGAAAGTTCTTTGGGTAGTCCAGGATGTTTGTTTTGTGTTGTGGCAAATCGGTGTTTGTTTGGGTTGTACAGGAATGTTTTGGGTTGTCCAATTGCGTGTTTGTTGTTTTTGATTGTCCAGTTGTTGTTTCTCTGGGTTGTCCAGTTGGTGTTTTTTGGTTTCCAGTCGGTGTTGTTTGAGTTGTCCAGAATGTTTTGTTTGGGTTGTCCAGTTCGGTGTTTGTTTGGATTGTCAGTTGGTGGTCTTTGTTTGAGTTGTCAGGAATGTTTGCCTTGTGTTTTGTTTGTTTGGGTTGTCCAGGATGTTTGTTTGGGTTGTGCAATCGGTGTTTGTGTTTGGGTTGTGGGTGAATGTGCTTGGGAAGTGTTTCCTCCTTCCTGAGTGCAGCCCCAAACCCCCTGTGCTGGCATTGCCTGTGTCTCAGGCAGCAGTGGGGGTGTTTAATAATTTAGTCAGAGGAAACTGAAACTCCCCATTTTGGGTCCACTTTCCTAGAAGGCTGGGCTGGGTGACTTCGAGGTTCTGTGTTGAGGGGCTCAGGCAGTGCTGGGGCACCAGAGGCACCCATGGCTGAGCCCTGGCCCTGCCTGGCGGCGGGAGAGTTCAGTGAGCTGCTCCCCTCCCCGGGACCCTCCCCATCCACCCCAGGACTCTTCTCCATCCATCCTGGGGACCCTTTCCCATCCATCCCAGGTACCTCTTCCCCATCAGCCCAGGCCTTACTCATCCGGACCCTCCCCCCGGACTCCCATCCCCTGGGACCTTCCCGATCCAGCCCAAGACTCTTCTCCCATCCATCACTGGACCCTTCCCCACCATCCCCGGACCCTCTCATCCATCCCCCTCCTCGGACCTCTCCATCCAGGACCCTCCCCATCCATCCCCAGGAGCTCTTCTCCATCCATCCCAGGACCTTCTCCTCAATCCCTGGGACCCTTCCCATCATCCCAGGGAACCCCTCCCCATCCATTCCCTGGGACCTTCTCCATCCAGGCCCCCATGACCCCTTTCCCAGGCGTGCCCTTGGCTTGGCTTTGTCTAGGGGGCTCCTTCCTCTTCCCACAGGATCTGCCCCCCAGGAAGCTGTTCAATAGGTTGTTATAAGCATTAGTCTGGAGCAAGCAGCTGGGGGTTCATCCAAAATCTGACTGTCTGGCGCAAACACAGCCCAAGCCATCTGTGCCAAGGCCTGTATTTACACACTCCATCCATACAACCAGCTCCTGCTCTTGTATAATCAAGAGATCATTGTGATTCTCCTGAAAGATTCATTGTGGTAGAACTTGCAGCGAATTAAATTTGCCTCTTTTATTATTTATCACTAATATTCCAACCAGTGTATATTCAACAAAGTAAATGTTTCGGGAGATAAGCCCAGATTGAAATTCATGATCAGCCCTGGTGGAAGGGAGACAAATGGAGTCATTCAGTCAATACGAAAGATTAAAAAGAGCAGGAAAATTCACAAATAATATCATACGAAAATAGCCTTTGGTGTTTTGAAATTTTGCTTTCATTCCCCGGGGGTGGAGATTGCTCCTAAATTCTGGCAAAAATGGAATCGCAGAGAACGGAATTGCATGCCAGCAGCACTGTGTGACATAGGATTGTTGTCCAGTACCTGCTGGGGGACACTCGTGGGGAATGTGCTCTGCTTGCCAGAGAGCAGAGATGTGCCATAGATCAGCCCGCCTCTTGGAGCAGGAGAGGCCAGCAGTTAGCCTGGGGGCAGGAAGCTGCTCCTGCCCTGCCCGGGGTTGATTTCCATCGGCTGGAAGGGCAGCGAGGGGGTCCCAGGCTCACAACTTGCTGCGGAGGAAATGCTGCCTTGCACAGGGAGGTGGGCTTTGTACAACTAACACCTCACACAGCTCAAAACTTCTACATTCTTGGCTCCAGCTCAGCCTGGGGGTCATTCCATCGGCTGGCAGGGCAGCAGGGGGGTCCAGGCTCACAACTGCTGGGGAGGGAATGCTGCTGGCACAGGGGGTGGCTTTGTGTACAACAACCAACACCTCCACACAGCTCCATGAACCTCTATTCGCTGCCTGCCTGCCCGGGGGGATTTCCATCGGCTGCAGGGGCAGCAAGAGGGGTCCCAGGCTCACCCTGCTGGGGAGGGGCTGCTGGCCTGCACAGGGAGAATGGCTCAGTAAAACCACCAACAACCTCACAACAGCTCCAAACCTCTCATTCTGCTCCAGCCTTCAGCCGGGGGGTCATTTCCATCAGCTGCAAGGGCAGCAGGGGTGGGTCCAGGCTCCAACACTGCTGGGGAGGGGTGCTGCCTTGCACAGGGAGATGGCTTGTACAACATCAAACACCTCACACAGCTCCAAACCTCTCATTCTGCTCCAGCTAGCCTGGGTGACTTTCCATCAGCTTGGAGGGGCACGGGCGGTTCCCAGGTCACACTGCTGGGGAGAAATGCTCCTGCCAGGAGGTGGCTCTTGTACAACACCAACACCTCACACAGTCTCCAACCTTGTCCAGCACATCCTCTGGGGAAGCGGTGACACAGCAGTCCTCGGCCCTTGAATGGAATGTTTGGGTGGGGACTGGGACTCCTCAGGCTGTTTTCAGCCAGCTCTGGAGGTTTCTGCACCAGAGCTGCTTGGTTCAGAGTTGTGGTACGCTCTGGAGGCTGGTTATTTATTTATAAACCTGCTGTCTCTGCTTATAAAGGCTTTCGCGATACGCCAATAATAAATGCATTCATTCACCACAATCTCTGTAATTCACTGCAGCTCCTGAGCTCGCTATTTGGCTCTCATTTAGTTGCAACTCCCATTCACCTATAAATCTTTGGAGAACACACATGTACATGGTTAATTCACTCCTTCAAGTGATTACTGACGCTGGATGTCTTTTAGATAATGGCGTGGAACACGCCTGATGAATTGCACCTCTCCAGGTTAGTTTTGTTTCTGTCATTAACTCATATCTCTTATCATTAAAAACCAGCCTGGAGCTGTGGGGCAGGGCTGGCATTCACCTGCCTCGGGGAAGGGCCCCAGGTCAAGGCTCGTATCGATAAAGGACGCGCGGCCAGCACACAATTATCATGCCCTGCTTGCCTGTCCTCCCCACTCACCACTGGCAGATATATTATGAGGAGATGTGAAACCAACCTGGTTTGCACCTGGAAAGGTCTTTTTTCATTAAGCTCTTGATAGTGATAAAAGCTTTTCAGGGGAACATGGGAGGAATGGGAATATTGAGAAATCCTGAGCCTGGCAGAGAGGAGGTGGGGGGAGCCCAGCTCGCTGAGGAGCAGGAGCCGCCACAGCTCGGCTGCAGGAGCAGCCTGCTGGAGCACCTGGGACAGAGGGAGTGTCCCTGCCTGGCAGGGTGGGAATGGCTTGGGTTTATTTGAGGTCCCTCCCAACCCAAACCATTGCACAGAAATCTGAGATTCTTCTCCTCCCAAGCACTGCCCAACCCTCCAGGCTGCAGCCCAGCCCCTTGGACACAGGATGTCCCCCACTCCTGGATTTCTGGAGGCAGGACCAGGCTGGGGAGCATTCCAGGGCAATTCAGGCAATTCCAGGAATTCCAGGCATTCCAGGCGAGTTCCAGGCAATTCCAGGCAATTCCAAGCAATTCCAGGCAATTCCAGGCAGTTCCAGGCAGTTCCACAGTTCAGCCAGGATTCAGAACCAGGCAATTCAACCAGTGTCAGGCAGTTCCAGCCAGTTCCAGGCAGTTCCAGGCAATTCAGCTTAGCCAGTTCCAGCTCAAGCAATTCCAGGCAATTCCCAGTTCCGGCAGTTCCAGGCAGTTCCAGGCAATTCCAGCAATTCCAGCCAGTTCCAGGCGTTCCAGGCAATTCCAAGCATTTCCAGGCAGTTCCAGGCAATTCCAGGGGAATTCAGAAACAGGCATCCAGCAATTTCAGGCATTTCCAGGCCG
This sequence comes from Sporophila hypoxantha, assembly GCA_002167245.1. NCBI lineage: Eukaryota > Metazoa > Chordata > Aves > Passeriformes > Thraupidae > Sporophila > Sporophila hypoxantha. Next base: position 769,335 of record NDFG01000051.1, on the reverse strand, counting down.
TTCCTGTCCTTCAGGACAGCCAGGTGGGATCCCAGCCCATGGAGGCTCCTGGAGCAGAGCCCCTGTGCAGTTTTAATTAAGCAAGTGCAAGAGCCGGTTTTTTACAAAGATTAATGGATCTCTGTTTTAATTACGGTGGAATAATAGACTAGAGAGCTGGGAAAGTGGGAGGCATTAAAAAAAGAGGATTAAAAAACTTGAGGGAAGCTGGGTGAGACTATATTTTTCCGTACTTACAAATTACAGAAGATCATCCCCATTAATAATGATTGGAAAAATAATAAAGTTCGCCTCAGCCGTGTATGACAGTTCAACATTAAAATCATTTTTTATGCTTGTTGTGTGGGGAATTTCTGATTACAATCATCAGTTAAAAAAAAACTGTGCCTTTTTTCCAATCTTCACAATTTAAATACAGAAGAATTTCTCTGCTGAGTTCAGCTATGGTTTCATCAATACTTTTCCAAGCCATGGCAAGGTAAAAAGAGCAAAAGTCACTTTTATTTAATGACTGTTATGCTTACTCTAGTGTTTGTGCATGCACGTTATCATTAATTTCTAAAATAATTGGTTCTATGCATAGATTTTGAAAATTACATTGCAGGAAATGCTGCTGGGATAGAAACAATTTAGGGAAGAGAGGAGAAGAAAAAAAAGAAAAAGCAGGAGAGGAAGGGGAAAAGCGAAGGGAAGGCCTCTGATGCTTGCAGTTTTTACTGTTGGTCATCCTTTTAATGAATGATTTCCCAGAGATTGCTGCAGGAAGGTTTTAGTGTTGTTATTTTTGCTAAAGCTCCTCGTGCCTCTGCTGGAATCCCTGCCCTGGGCAGGAGAAGCACGAGTGGCACACAAACCCTATGTGGAAAGGCTGCTCTTTCCTTAGGAAATTGTAAAAGGTTTGGGGGGAAAGGAAAGCCTTCCTTCAAACAGTAAAAAACCCTGGATTTTCCTTATTTCTGCTCCCCTGCAAAAATCCATCTCAGGCTGTGCTGGCTGAGGCTCAGTGGGAGGAGGTTTGCTCTGTGTCCTGCAGGAGAGCTCTGGGCAATGACAGGGACTCCAGGCCTGGGAGGGGATTTACACACAGCAAGGGATTAAATCCGTTAGCTGGGAAAACATTTCTGAGATTGAATCATCTGATTGCTGCCTCCGTGGGGTAAATATGCACTTTATCCATCACATCCCACGTGGCTGCGGGGAAGCACAGGAGTATGGCTGCTGCTGGGGCTGAACTGTCACAGACAACTTTTATGGAAAATCCTTTCCTTAGGATTTTTCCTCCTGAGAAAGCTGAGGGCCTCAGAACAAAATGTAACCAATGTTTATCTGCTGCTGTGGAATGCAACAGGTGCCCTGTGCTTCCCCAGCAGCCACGTGGGATGTGATGGATAAAGTGCATATTTACCCCACGGAGGCAGCAATCAGATGATTCATCTCAGAAATGTTTTCCCAGCTAACGGATTTAATCCCTTGCTGTGTGTAAATCCCCTCCCAGGCCTGGAGTCCCTGTCATTGCCCAGAGCTCTCCTGCAGGACACAGAGCAAACCTCCTCCCACTGAGCCTCAGCCAGCACAGCCTGAGATGGATTTTTGCAGGGGAGCAGAAATAAGGAAAATCCAGTGTTTTTTACTGTTTAAAGGAAGGCTTTCCTTTCCCCCCCAAACCTTTACAATTCCCTAAGGAAGAGCAGCCTTTCCACATAGGGRTTGTGTGCCACTGTGCTTCTCCTGCCCAGGGCAGGGATTCCAGCAGAGCACGAGGAGCTTTAGCAAAAATAATAACACTAAAACCTTTCCTACAGCAATCTCCAGGAAATCATTCATTAAAAGGATGACCAACAGTAAAAACTGCAAACATCAGAGGCCTTCCCTCACTTTTCCCCTTCCTCTCCTCCCCTTTTCCCTTTTTTCCTTTTCCTCTCTTTCCCTAAATTGTTTTATTAGCACATCCCAGCAGCATTTCCTGCAATGTAATTTTCAAAATCTATGCATAGAACCAATTATTTTTAGCAATTAACGATAACGCTGCAACACAACTAAAGTAAGCATAACAGTCATTAAATAAAAGTGACTTTTGCTCTTTTTACCTTGCCATGGCTTGGAAAAGTATTGATGAAACCATAGCTGAACTCAGCAGAGAATTCTTCTGTATTTAAATTTGGAAGATTGGAAAAAAGCACAGTTTCTTTTTTAACTGATGATTGTAATCAGAAATTCCCCACACAACAAGCATAAAAAATAGATTTTAATGTTAACTGTCATACACGGCTGAGGGCACTTTATTATTTTTCCAATCATTATTAATGGGGATGATCTTCTGTAATTTGTAAGTACGGAAAAATATAGTCTCACCCAGCTTCCCTCAAGTTTTTAATCCTCTTTTTTTAATGCCTCCCACTTTCCCAGCTCTCTAGTCTATTATTCCACCGTAATTAAAACAGAGATCCATTAATCTTTGTAAAAAACCGGCTCTTGCACTTGCTTAATTAAAACTGCACAGGGGCTGTGCCTTCCAGGAAGCCTCCATGGGCGGGATCCCACCTGGCTGCCTGAAGACAGGAACGGCCTTGGAAATGCCTTGGAATTGCTTGGAATTTGCCTGGGAATTGCCCTGGAACTGCCTGGAACTGCCTGAGAACTGCCTGCTGGAAGTGCCTGGAATTGCCTGGAACTTGCCTGGAACTGCCTGGAACTGCATGAATTTCCTGGAAACTGCGCTGGAACTATGCCTGGAAAACTGCCTGGAATTTGCCTGCCGAACTGCTGGAATTGCTTGGAATTGCCTGGAATGCCTGGAATCTGCCTTGAAACTGCCTGGAATTGCTTGAATTGCCTGGAATTGCCTGGAACGCCTGGAATTGCCTGGATATTGCCTGGAATTGCCTGAATTGCCCTGGAATGCTCCCCGCCTAGTTCCTGCCTCCAGAAATCCCAGGAGTGGGGGACATCCTGTGTCCAAGGGGCCTGGGCTGCAGCTGGAAGGTGTTGGGCAGTGCTTGGGAGGAGAAAAACCTCAGAATTCTGCAATGGTTTGGGTTGGGAGGGACCTCAAATAAACCCCAGCCATTCCCACCCTGCCACGGCAGGGATACCTCCCTCTGTCCCAGGTGCTCCAGCCTGGCCCTGGGCACTGCCAGGGATCCAGGGGCAGCCACAGCTGCTCTGGGCACCTGTGCCAGGGCCTGCCCACCCTCCCAGGGAAGGATTTGTCCCTAATCTCCAGTCTAACCCTGCCCCCCTTCAGTTTAAAGTCATTTACGTTATTGATCCTTTTGCTTTTGTGGTCAGAATTCACTTTCTCATATTGGCTGTAGCTCCAAGCCTGAGTAATTAGCACCATTAACGCCCTCCTGGCCCTGCTCCCAGAGCCCCCAGGGGTTGCTCACTGGCCAGGGAGCTCAGACTGCTGGGCTGGCACAGGGGACACCAGCACAGGCACAGGGACACTGGCATCTCCAGCTGCTGGGCCCATAATCCCATCTGCCTTGAGGAAATCTGTCTGCAGACAACCAGGGATTAACCCCTCCAGCCGAACCTCTCCAAACAGAGAACCAGCCCAATATTAGTAATTAAGAGCAAAAGTGTTTGCTCCTCTGCAGGATTAGAAATGCAAGTTTCCCTACAGCTGATGCCATAGGACCTTTAATCTCTGTGGTTGCACCCTCAGCACCTGCCAGTCTATCCAAGGCAGGAGAAATCCCATTTTCCCAGGGGTTTCCACATTCCCAGGGGTTTCCTGGCACACCACCCCAGCCGTGCCCTTAGTGGGGGTTTCCCTCCTGCCACCAGGAAATGGATTTTCCCTCTAGCAAGGACGGAGAAACTGCTGCTGCCACGACTGCAATAAATTCATTTGGTTTTAATTATACAAAATTATTTCTGCCCCTCCCTTTCACTGATGTATTTTCATACTAAAATGGACAAAACACTGCAGTGTAAAGCTCCGAATTTTCAGTCATTAATCACTTCATTCATGGGAGCCCACATTATTTTCTGTTTGAAGGCTCAGAAACAATATCCCACACCTCTGTTGGTGTGAGAGCCCTGGCTGCAGCTTCAGAGACTAACTCCCCAATTCATCACATTATTTGAAATATTAAAAAGGGTCTGGCTGCTGTATTTGATATTTATTAATTCCTGGAGATTTATGATAGAGAAACACTGGCTTCCAGAGATTACAAAGAAGACATTACCAATGCAGAGAGGTAAGGAAACAATTCATGACCTTGCTTTGCCTTTTGGTTTTGCACTTTTCCTCAGGGAAAGGGGTCTTGGAAAATTTGGGAACTGATTTGTGTTTATTTTATAGGACTACCAAAGCCAGAGGTTTTTCTGACTCTTTTTTACCACACAACACTGAAACAAAATTAAAGGGAAAAAAAAAAAGGAAGAATAAGCTCTGAGACCAAAGCAAGGCAAAGGTCTGGAGAATGAGAAAACATTTCCTGTTACTTCCCAAATTTCCAATATCCCAGCGTGTTGCTGAGGGGTTTTAGCACCCTGGAATATCCAGGTGGATTAGAGCAGCCAGTAAATGCCTTCATTTCAGTTTGGGACACTTGCATTGGTCCTCATTTTTAATTGTCCAAGGAAGCCCAGGTGTGCTCCCCAGGCAGTGGCTGTGCCCCAACCCCAGGGTTTGCAGGGGAGGCTGTGCCAGAGCCCTGCCCTGGCTGGGGGGGATGGATGCTCAGTGTGCCCCAAACCCTGAGCGTGCCCTGGCACCCCCAGACCTGCTCAGGACAAACCTGAACCTGCTCTTGCTGCCCTGCTGCACCTGGGCTCTGCTGGTGTGGGAGACGGGGGGAGAGAGCAGGGACAGCAAAGGGGAAGGGACAGCAAAGGGGAAGGGACAGCAAAGCTGCCTCAGGCTGAGGGAGAAATGGTCAAGTGCCACATCCTGGGGCACCTCCAGGGATGGGCACTGCAACCCTCCCTGGGCAGTGCCAGTGCCTTTCCATGGACCCCCCTTTTCATGGGGAAATTCCTGCTGATGTCCAGCCCAATTCTCCCCTGACACAACTCAGGGCCATTCCCTCTCCTCCTGTCCCTGTTCCCTGACTCTCCCCCAGCTGTCCCCTCCTGTCAGGAGCTGTGCAGAGCCACAAGGGCCCCTGAGCCTCCTTTGCTCCAGGTGAGCCCCTTCCCAGCTCCTCAGCCTCTCCTGGGGCTCCAGCCCCTTCCCAGCTCCTCAGGGATTCTCCATTCCCTTCTCAGCTCCTCAGGGATTCTGCAGCCCCTTCCCAGCTCCTCAGGGATTCTGCAGCCCCTTCCCAGCTCCCTCAGGGATTCTGCAGCCCCTTCCCAGCTCCCTCAGGGATTCTCCAGCCCCTTCCCAGCTCCGTTCCCTGCCCTGGACACGCTCCAGCCCCTCAGGGTCGGGTTTGTCCTGAGGAACTCAGAGCTGGGCCCAGGGTTTGAGGTGGGCTCTCAGCAGTGCCGGCCCAGCTGCAGGCCGAGCTGTGGCTGCTCCTGCTCCTCAGCAGAGCTGGGCTCCCCCCACCTCCTCTCTGCCAGGCTCCAGGGATTTCTCAATATTCCCATTCCTCCCCATGTTCTCCCTGAAAAGGCTTTTATCACTATCAAAGCTTAATGAAAAAAGGACCTTTCCAGGTGCAAACAGGTTGGGTTTTCAATCTCCTCATAATAATATCTGCAGTGTGAGTGGGGAGGACAGGCAGCAGGGAGATAATTGTGTGCTGGGCCGCGTCCTTTATCGGATCAGCCTTGACCTGGGGCCCTTCCCCGAGCAGGTGATGCCAGCCCTGCCCCACAGCTCCTCCAGGCTGGTTTAAATAAAATAATAGAGTTAATGACAGAAACAAAACTACCTGGAGAGGTGCAATTCATCACGGCGTGTTCCACGCCATTATCTTAAAAACATCCAGCGTAGTAATCACTTGAAGGAGTGATAACACATAATTGTGTGTTCTCCAAAATTATAGGTGAATGGGAGTTGCAACTAATGAGAGCCAAATAGCAGCTCAGGAGCTGCAGTGATTACAGCAGATGTGGTGATGAATGCATTTATTATTGGGCTATCGCAAAGCTTTTTATAGCAGAGACAGCAGGTTTATAAATAAATAACCAGCCCCAGAGGTACCACACYTCTGACCAAGCAGCTCCTGGTGCAGAAACCTCCAGAGCTGGCTGAAAACAGCCTGGAGGAGTCCCAGTCCCACCCAAACACTTCCATTCAGGGGGCCGAGGCACTGCTGTGTCACCGCTCCCAGAGGATGTGCTGGACAGGTTTGGAGCTGTGTGAGGTGTTGYTGTTGTACAAAGGCCACCTCCCTGTGCAGGCAGCATTCCCTCCCCAGCAGTGTGAGCCTGGGACCCCCGTGCTGCCCCTCCAGCTGATGGAAGTCACCCCCAGGCTGAGCTGGAGCAGAATGAGAGGTTCTGGAGCTGTGTGAGGTGTTGATGTTGTACAAAGGCCATCTCCCTGTGCAGGCAGCAGCCCCTCCCCAGCAGTGTGAGCCTGGGACCCCCCTGCTGCCCTTGCAGCTGATGGAAATGACCCCCCGGCTGAGCTGGAGCAGAATGAGAGGTTTGGAGCTGTGTGAGGTGTTGGTGTTTACTGAGCCCTTCTCCCTGTGCAGGCAGCAGCCCCTCCCCAGCAGGGTGAGCCTGGGACCCCTCTGCTGCCCCTGCAGCCGATGGAAATCACCCCCGGGCAGGGCAGGAGCAGAATGAGAGGTTCTGGAGCTGTGTGAGGTGTTGGTGTTGTACAAAGGCCACCTCCCTGTGCAGGCAGCATTCCCTCCCCAGCAGTGTGAGCCTGGGACCCCCCTGCTGCCCCTGCAGCCGATGGAAATGACCCCCAGGCTGAGCTGGAGCAGAATGAGAGGTTTGGAGCTGTGTGAGGTGTTAGTTGTACAAAGCCCACCTCCCTGTGCAGGCAGCATTCCCTCCCCAGCAGTGTGAGCCTGGGACCCCCCTGCTGCCCCTCCAGCCGATGGAAATCACCCCCGGGCAGGGCAGGAGCAGCTCCTGCCCCCAGGCTCTGCTGGCTCCTGCTCCAGAGGCGGTTGTTTCCTCCTTCGCCTGAGTGGCAGCCCCAACCCTGTGCTGGGCATTGCCATGTGTCCTCAGGTCAGCAGTGTGGGTGTGTGTTAATATTTAGTCAAGAGGAACCTGAGAACTCCCATTGTTTGGTCCTTCTCCTCAGAAGGCTGCTGGTGACTCTCGAGTGGTTTCTGTTTGAGGGGCTCAGGGCAGTGCCTGGGGCCAGAGGGCACCATGGCTGAGCTCCTGGCCTGCCTGGCGGGCAGGGAGAGCTCAGTCGAAGCTGCTCTCCCTCGTCCCGACCCCTCCCCACAGCCCCAGGACTCTTCTCCACATCCTGGGACGCCTTTCCCATCCAATCCCGGACCTTCCCATCCAGCCCCAGGACCCTTCCCCATCCATCCCTGCGACCTTCCCATCCATTCCCTGGGACCCTTCCCATCCAGCCAACAGACTCTTCTCCATCATGTCCCTGGGCCTTCCCCATACCATCCAGGACCGCCTCTCCATCCATCCGGACCCTCTCCATCCCCAGGACCCCTCCCACCATCCCCAGGACTGCTTCTCCATCCATCCCGCAGGACCTTTCTCCATCAATCCCTTGGACCCTTCCCGACCATCCAGGGACCCCTCCCATGCCATCCCTGGACCTTTCTCCATGCCAGCCCAGACGACTTCACCAGTGCGCCCCTGTTGGCTTGTCCGGGGGGTCCTTCCTCCTTCCAACAGGATCTGCCCACCCAGGAGCTCGTTCAATAGTGTTTGTTCAATTATGCAATTAGTCTGGAGCAAGCAGCTGGGGGGTTTCCCAAAATCTGACTGTTGCTGGCAAACACGCCCCAGCATCTGTGGCCAAGGCCCTGTATTACATCACTCCATCCACACCAGCTTCTGCTCTTGTAATCAAGGTCATTTGATTCTGCTGAAAGATTCATTGTGGTGAGAGACTGGCAGCGCAAATTAAATTTGCCTCTTTTATTACTTTATCCACTGAAGGGTATTCCAACAGTGT
>NDFG01000051.1:750483-761290 GCA_002167245.1 Sporophila hypoxantha | reverse complement strand
CTTTAGAAAGCATTGGTGAGGTTCTTTGGAGTCAGATTTTGTTGTGTGCAATCGGTGTTTTGTTGGTTTGTACAGGAATGTTTTTGGGTTGTCCAATGGTGTTTGGTTTGTTCTTGAGTTTGTCCATTGGTCCTTGGGTTTCCTGTTCTTTGGGTTTGCGTCGGTGTTTTTGAAGTTGCCAGGATGTCTGTTTGGGGTTGTTGTCCAGTCGTGTTGTTTGTTGGTTGTAGTTTTGGTTGGTTTGTCGCCGTGTTTACGTGTAGGACTGTTCATGTGTTTGATTTCGGAATGTGTTGTGTTTTGTTTTGTGGTTTGTCCAGGATGTTTGTTTGGGTTGTGCAATCGGTGTTTTGTTTTGGGTTGTGGTGGAATGTTGCTTGGGAGGTTGTTCGTCTCTTCGCCTGAGTGGCAGCCCAAACCCCTGTGCTGGGCATTGCCATGTGTTCAGGTCAGCATGTGGAGTGTGTGTTAATATTAGTCAGAGGAACTGAACTCCCCATGTTTTGTGGTCCATTCTCTCAGAGGCTGCTGGTGACTCTCGAGTTGTTTCTGTGTTGAGGGGCTGCAGGGCAGTGCCTGGGCACAGAGGCACCCATGGCTGAGCCCTGGCCTGTTCCTGGCGGCAGGGAGAGTCAGTCGAAGCTGCTTCCCTCGTCCGACCCCTCCCCACAGTCCCTCAGGGACTCTTCTCCATCCATTCCCTGGGACCCTTTCCCATCCAATCCCGGACCTCCCATCCAGCCCAGACCCTTCCCCATCCATCCCCGGACCTTCCCATCCATTCCCTGGGACCCTTCCCATCCAGCACAAGACTCTTCTCCATCATGCTCTCCTGGGCCTTCCCCATACCTCCAGGACCGCCTCTCCATCCATCCGACCCTCCTCATCCCCCAGACCCGCTCCCAATCCTCCAGGACTCTTACTCCATCATCCCAGGACCTTTCTCCATCATCCCTGGACCCTCCCCCATCCAGGGACCCCTCCCATGCCATCCTGGACCTTCTCCGCATGCCAGCCCAGACGACCTTCCAGTGTGCCTCCTGTTGGCTTTCCGGGGGGTCCTTCCTACCTTCCAAAGGATCTGCCCCCCAGGAGTCGTTCAATAGGTTTGTTCAATTATGCAATTAGTCTGGAGCAAGCAGCTGGGGGGTTTTCCCCAAAATCTGACTGTTGCTGGCAAACACAGCCCCAGCATCTGTGCGCCAAGGCCCTGTATTACATCAAACATCCAATCCACAACCAGCTCCTGCTCTTGTAATCAAGAGTCATTGTGATTCTGCTGAAAGATTCATTGTGGTGAGAGCTGCAGCGCAAATTAATTTGCCTCTCTTTATTATCATATAATTCAAACCAGTGGTATAATCACAAAGTAAAATGTTCCGGGAAATAAGCCCAGATGAAATCATGATCACGCCTGTGGAGGGAGACAAATGGAGTCATTCAGTCATGATTTGGCAGGATTCCATTTATTGAGAGCTTTTGGAAAAAGACTGTTTTTGAATTTTGCTCATTCCGCCGGGGCTGAGAGAATTGACTCCTGAAATTTCTTGGCAAAAATGGAATCGCAGGAGAACGGAATTGGCATGCAGCAGCACTGTGTGACATGATTGTTGTCCAGTGACCTGCTGGGGGGACACTCGTGGGAATGTTGACTCTGCTGCCAGAGAGCAGAGATGTGCATAGATCAGCCCGCCTCAACCTTCCCAAGCAACATTCCACCCACAACCCAAACAAACACCGATTGCACAAGCCAAACAAACATTCCTGGACAACCCAAACAAACACAAACACAAGCAAACATTCCTGGACAACTCAAACAAACACCAACTGGACAACCCAAACAAACATTCCTGGACAACCCAAAGAAACACCAACTGGACAACTCAAAACAAACAAACACCAATTGGACAACCCAAAACAAACAGACACCAATTGGACAACCCAAAAACATTCCTGTACAACCCAAACAAACACCGATTGCACAACACAAACAAACATTCCTGGACTACCCAAAGAAACCTTCACCAATTGCCTTTCTAAAGGAACAGTCCTGACTGACCACCCAAACAAACACTGACCACTTTAACAGTCACTTAAACAATTCTTAAACACCCAAACAAACACTGAGCACCTCAACTAACACTGAGCACTTGAACATTGAGCACTTAAACAATCATTGAACACCCAAACTAACACTGGGCACTTAAACAATGAACACCCAAACAAACACGAGAACCTAAACACCGAGCACATAAACAAACATTGGGCACTTTAAAAATCCTTAAAGACCTAAGCAAACATGGAGCACTTAAACAATCATTGAACACCCAACAGTGAGCACCTAAACAAACACCGAGCACCCAAACAAACACTGAGCACTGAAACACTGAGTGCTTAAACAATTATTGCGCACCTAAATAATCATTGAACACCCAAACTAACACTGAGCACTTAAGCTCTGAGCACCTAAAAAATCATTGAACACTTAAACAAACACAGCACTTAAACAATGTTGAACACCCAAACAGTGAGCATCTAAACACTGAGCACCTATACAAACACTGGGCACTTACATATGGGCCACTTAAACATTAAGCACTTAAACAATCATTGACCCCTTAAACAATCATTAACTCCCGCTTAAACTATCAGATTGAGCACCTAAACAGGAATCCAGCACCTAACATTGAGCACCTTTAAATGGTCATTGAGCACTTAAACAAAACAACAGAGCACCCAAACATTCAGCACTTAAACATGAGAACACCTAAATAAACATTGAGCACTTAAATATTGAGCACTTAAATATGAGCATGTATACAAACAACTGGCACTTACATTATGAAGCACTTAAACATCAAGGCACTTAAACAAATCATTGACCCCTAAAACAATCATTGAGCTCTTAATCAATGAAGCACCTTAACAAACAGTTGAGCACCTAACAAGAATTCAGCCACCTAAAAACATGAGCACCTAAATGTCATTGAGCACTTAAACACTGAGCACGCCAAACATCAGCACTTAAACAAATAGAACATCTAAACAAACATTGAGCACTTAAATATGAGCACATAAATATTTGAGCACATAAAAAATCCTTGAGCACCCAAACAATCACGAGCACTGAAACAAATATTGAGCACAAACACTGAACACCTAAATATGAGCACTTAAAACAGATCACTGGAGCACCTAAAGCCAAACATTGAGCCACTAAGACAAACATTGAGCCGCCACAAACAGCAAGCATCTAAACACCCAAACACCTAATATTGACACAAAAAAATCCTTGAGCACCTAAACAATCACTGGGCCTGAAACAAAACATTGCAGCATTTAAACAAAATGTTGAGCGCCTTAAACACTGAACACCGTAAATATTGAGCACTTAAAAATTAAATCCGTTGAGCACTTTAAAACAAAACATTGGCACAAAAACATGAGGTGCCTAAACACGTGAACACCTAAATTATTGGAGCGCCAGAAAAAATCCTTGAGCACCTAAACAACATTGCAGCACAAAAACATTGAACGCCTAAACACTGAACAGCCTAAATATTGAGCACTTAACAATCACTGAGCCACCTTAAACAAACATTGAGCACTGAAAACAACATTGAGCCACACAGAAATCAAGCATCTAAACACTGAACACCTAAAAGTTGAGCTGCAAAAAAAAAATCCTGACACGCTAAACAACACTGCGGCACTTAAACAAACATTGCAGCATGTTAAAACAACAACGTTGAGCGTCTTAACACTGAACACCTAAAATATTGAGCACTTAAATAATCCTTGAGCACGTTAAACAAACATTGAGCACAAAAAGACATTGAGCTGCCTAAACACTGAACACCTAAAAAAATGAGCGCATAAAAAATCCTTGAGCACCTAAACAATCCTTGAGCACACAAACAAACATTGAGCACACAACACTGAGCACTCAAACACTAAGCCCCTAAACAATCACTGATTACCAAACCCCCTCACTGCCTGCCCAAAGTGCCTCTGTCTGTGTGTAACAAGTTTTACCCCTCCTGGGAAAGCCACTGGTGTCCCCGGAGTCCCTTCCCAGGCCATTCCCCTTCCTGCACTGCCTCAGGCACTGACAACATTTGCACAACCCTGRGCACCAAGGGGGCTGCTCTGGAGCCCTTTCCTTGAGCACTTCACCTATAAACAGCTTTTTAATAGCAACAACCAGTGGGAATTCTCTTTTCTCTTTATGTTTTCCCTTTGAAGAAAGCGTGCCCAGTCTCCTTATTCATGTTCAAAGTAAGTTGGCTGTTCATTTTACTTGGAGAAGAGAGGGGAAGATAGAATCATGTCCTTTGAAATGCAGCAATTTCCCTTCAGAACAGACTTTTTTAAACTGCACTGATTACTGATTATTGATAATCTCTGTGTGAGGTGTGGYAGGATGCTGAGTGTGTTAACAGCTGGYAKCCATGTACTGAAACCACTCTGGAAAACACACAACAACACACATGAAAATTCATATTTACATCAAATATCTGCAGACTTTTATTTTAGGTTAAATCATGGAATAGTTTGGGTTGACAAGGACCTTAAAGCTCATCCCATTCCCATGGCAGGGACACCTCCCACTGTCCCAGGCTGCTCTTCCAGCCTGGCCTTGGCACTGCCAGGGATCCAGGGGGGCAGCCACAGCTGCTCTGGGCACCCTGTGCCAAGTCCTGGTCATTTTAACTTTTTGCATAGATCAAGTGTCAAAAGACCTTCCTTCCAACAAACTGGAGAAATAGAAGCTTTAGGGAGAACCCAACTGTGGCTTCCAGGACCTGAAGGAGCTAGCACCAGGAGGCAGATGGAAAGAGCTGTTCAACAGGGGAGAAGGGGGATGGATCCACAGGGGGCAGGGCTGGATGGGACATTGGGATTGGGAATTGTTCCCTGGCAGGGTGGGGCAGGCCCTGGCACAGGGTGCCACAGAGGCAGCTGGGGCTGCCCCCTGGATCCCTGGCAGTGGCCCAAGGCCAAAGGCTGGACACTGGGGCTGGAGCACCTGGGACAGTGGGCAAGTGTCCCTAGCCATGGCCGGTTGGCCAGGCTGGCTCTGAGGTTCATTCAACTCGCAACCCAGTCTGGGATTCTGTGACAATGGCAGCAAAATCAGCCAAGAGCCTCAAAAGCCCAAAAGAAATCCGCACGAATATTCCTTGCATTTTCTCAAGTAAAGCTTGTCTTAATTGTGCTCAAATATTTCTGTCTAAAGAAATTTTCAAATTGTCATGTAGTTCTTTAGTCATGTGTTCCAACACATCTCCAGTTCCTGTAGATATTTGTTCTCTGCTCTGGATAACCTTGTCAAATCTTAATTAGGCTGAGGGGAGGCAAACAGAATTGGCTGCGAGGCTCCAGATAGAATTCCCATTGTTCAATATGCTGGCTGGAACAACATTCCAGCCCTCCTCATGCTCCAAGCATTTGAAGTGCTGCTGCCCACTGTGGCAGTGCACTCATTTGAGCTCTTCAGCCCCCATTTATGTATTTCGATTGGACAAGCCTCCGAAACAGCAGAGCAACGCATTTCTGAGATTCTGCTGCCCTTTTGACAAATAATTAAAACTGCCAATTCCCCCAGTTCTGCGGAGAGCACCAAGCACCATCCCAAACTTTTCCTAACTGGGCAAAAAACCTCACACCAATGTCACCAGGACAGGACCAGACAGCGAGGAGAAAAATACAGAGAAAGAGAAAAAAACAGAGAGGAGAAACAGAGAAGCCATTTTCCAACCTCTGCAGTGTCTTATGGTGTTTTAAAAACCAATTTTGGCCTATGTTTTTTCTTTCATTTAAAGGACCTCAGAATTCATCAATTAAGATTCAAATTCAGGAGTGCCACGCTAAGAATCCTTATCTTAACCTTTAATCACAAAGCTTTGCACACTGGTCCTCCCCACATCCGCTTTGGCACAAATCCCTGTGCTGGCTCATCCCTCCTGGCACTCCCTGGTGGGCCTGGGGGTTCCTGCACCCCTCCTGGCGCCTCGCTAGGCACCGATTCCCCTCTGGAAGGTCAGGCTCATAGGGCAATAAAACTCCCTGGATTTAGCCACAAACCCTTTTTTCCTTCCAGCTAATTAACCTAAAAAATCCTGTGTTTAACCACCAAAACCCTTTTTCCTTGCCAAGCTAATACACCTAAAAATCCTAGTTTTAGTCACCAAACCCTCAAACCTTTCCTCCTTCAGCTAACAACCTAAAAACTCTGGTTTTAGCCACCGAAAACCCTTTTTTCCTTGCCAGCTAACAATCATAAAAATTCCTAGTTTTAGTCACAAACCTTCCTCCTTGCCAGCTAACAACATAAAATCCTCGGTTTTAGCCACAAACCTTTCCTCCTTGCCAGCTAAACAACCTAAAACTCCTAGTTTTTAAGTCACCAAGGACCCCTTCCTCCTTGCCAGCTAATGGACCTAAAAAACTCCTGGTTTTCATATCAACAAAACCTTTCTCGCTTGCCAGCTAACAACAATAAAAACTCCTGGTTTTGTCACCAACCTTTCCTCCTTGCCAGCTCAATAACCTAAAAATCCTAAGTTTTTAGTTACCAAACGCTTTCGCTCCTTGCCAAGCTAACAACCTAAAACTCCTGGATTTTAAGGCCACGCAAACTCTTTTTCCTGGCGCCAGCTAACAACATAAAAAAACTCCTGCGTTTTAGCCACCAAAACCTTTCGCTCCTTGCCAGCTAATGACCTAAAAAACTCCTGGTTTTAGCCACCAAAACTTTCTCCTTGCCAGCTAACAAACCTCAAATCCTAGTTTTTAGTTAAACAAAACGCTTTCCTCCTTGCGCAGCTAATGACGCTAAAACTCCTGGTTTTAGCCAACCCACAACCCTTTTTCCTTGGCAGCCTCCTGCTACAGCCCCGCACACCCCTCAGAATTCCCCATCCAAGGTGCCCCAGGAGTGACAAACCCCAACAGAAGAGGCTCCCCAGGGAGCAGGGCGGCACATCCTGGGAATATTTAGTGGGTTAGGTTTGAAGTGCTCTGAATTTGCAGCAAGCATTTTGCAGTTGCAAACAAATTTTGTAGAGATTAATCAGGGGAATTAGTGAAATAGCTGAGAGGCTCCTGCCTGACAGGATCCAGCCACCAGGTGATGGCAGGGCTGGAAAAGCCAAGTGCTGAGGGAGTMTCTGTGACTTTAGAGGCTTTTTGGGCTTGGTTCCTAAGGGAYTGGCTCTGTACAAATCATATTTGCATAATGCAGCCTGGGAAGTGTGGCTGGAGCGCTTTCATCTCATTTCCATGAGGTAACCTGGATGAGCAGGAAGCTCATATCCCTTTAAAAAAGGATGTTTCAGAAAAATTAAGGAAAAAGCTGTCTTAGTTCAAGCTTCCCTAAGGCAGATTTAAGTGGAGGAATCTGGACTTMTTTAGCAAATGATGAAGGTTGAATTTCACATTCAGATATTGTGGTACTGGTAATTATCAAGGGTTTGTTCAGAGGCCAGGCTCTCCCCTCCCTGTAAACCCCAGGATATGAACGGGGAGGAAAGCACATTTCTCAGCAATTAACCTTTTCCCACATGGATAAGGAATGGCTGAGCTGRTGTGATTCCCAGCCCCCTGTTCAAACCCACTGGAAAATCCCAGMCTGCAGTGAGTTACCCATTTGTGCAGGCTCTGGGGCTTTCTCTTTTGGGGCTGTTTTTGAGAGGAATAGCAGATTTGTCTTTCCAAACCAGCTGTGGGCCTGCTGGGAGGTAAAACCAGCACTGGGAGATAAAAGAAACGATGGGAAGGATTCCACTGATTGATGAATGAAAAAAGAGATTTGCTTTTATAAAAAAACTTTGGGTTTGCTGATAAACGAAAATAGACATTGAGAGATGAAAGAAACAATGGGGGAGAAAAAACCCTAAATTCCATAAGAATTAAAAATTAAAGGGAGGGTTACAGATTAGAGGGAAATCTTTGGGATCAGGTGTATCGGGGAGTCTGAACCTCTCAAGTCCCTCAGAAATGGAAAAAAACCCTAAATTCTGTAAGAATTAAAAATTAAAAGGGAGGGTTATACAATAATGGGAAATCTCTGGCATCAGGTGTTCTGGGAAGTCTGAACCTCTCACGTACCTCAGAAATGGAGAAAAACCCCTAAATTCTGTAAGAATTAAAAATTAAAAGGGAGGGTTACACATTAGAGGGGAATCTCTGGTATCAGGTGTATTGGGAAGTCTGAACCTCTCAAGTCCCTCAGAAATGGGGAAAGAGAGAAGGGAAATGCAGCTGGGATATTGGGATAAAAAGGAGGCTGCATCCTCCAAATATTGGAGAGACCCCAGGGAATGCCCCATGGCCTCTCCCTTTATTGGAATAAAGAAAAAGGACTCCTCTGTCTCCTTTTGGGACATAAACCTCTGCTGTTTGTGCATTAATTTTCCTACCATCTTCACGAAATCCTCCT
This sequence comes from Sporophila hypoxantha, assembly GCA_002167245.1. Lineage (NCBI taxonomy): Eukaryota > Metazoa > Chordata > Aves > Passeriformes > Thraupidae > Sporophila > Sporophila hypoxantha. Next base: position 752,847 of record NDFG01000051.1, on the reverse strand, counting down.
CGCCTGGCCCTGACAAAGAGCCTGTCCCGGGCTCACTTGGTAACAGTGTGTGATTTTGTGGGGCTGCACAATGCTGCAGCAGGAAGAGCTCAGTGTGCTGTGGGATTTCCTGCCTGGCTGCCCCTCACTCCACRGGCCAGTGGAGCCCCAGGATCTCCRGAGAGGGAAGGCTCCAATAAATAAMCATATAATTATTTAATTATATGATTTAATTATTTAATTCAAATAATAATCAGCATTTCAACAAACAATCCCCTTCCACAGCAGCTCCAACACCGAGCTACAGGCAAACCCACGCTTGTGATGGTTTCCTCACGGCAGACATCCCCCAGGCCAGKAAATGCTGAGCAGCTGAGTGCAGGCAGCCTTGAGGCACAGTCTCTCCCCCTGTGCTTTTCCTTTGGTTCGTGGTTTTAGGGAAGTTGCTCGTTAAACTTTTCATGAACTGGCAGCTCAGAAGCAAAAAGCTGTGGAATGCCAGATTCGGGAGGTTTCCAGTAATTTTTCATTAAGCCACAGAAGTAAACAGGTTTTCTCTGGGGGACTGTTTCTTCTCCAGAAAAGACAACAAAACCTGCCTGGTGGAGCCCCACTGCCTCTCTGAGCTCACATTGCTCCAGGCCCCCTCCTCCAGTGCTCCCTCGCCTGCAGACTGACTCTGGGTCTTTCTAATTTTCTTTTAAAAATAATTTTCAAGTGCCAAAAATGATGTGACTTAAGAGCTCTGAAAGAGAAACCCGGCAGRCTGCCAATGTGAACAGAAAAAGCTCCTTTTTTAGCAGCAAACCCACCTCAGCCAGGTGTGCCATTATTAGCTCTGCCATTAATTATGCCATTTTTTAAATTTAAACCTTTTCCCAACTACCTCACACATATCTGAGATAAAATATTCAAATGCATTCAGTGTCTCTAAGAGGGTAAATTCAGCTGTGAAGCAGATTTCCATTTTCCTAATGCTTTCTGGCACTTGCTGCTGTCCAGTTACATTAGTCTGTAAAAACGTTTCCAGATTTATCAGCCCCAAGCCCGTGCCAAACCAAATGTGAATTTATAATTCTGAGTAAATAAGTCCTGCACGAAAACTGCCTCAAGAACTAATCATTTGTAAATAGAAAGTTGATACAATTTAAATGCCTGCAATCACAACGCTGCACCCAAAAATGTGATGGAGTAAGAAAAAAAAAATCTTTTCAGGTAAATTCTTGACAAGAGTAATAGCTCGTATTTGTTRCCTGCTCTGCACAGGATCCTGACAGAGAAGGCGAGGACATTTCAGACACATTATGCATTTTGACACTAAGTAACTGGCAATTAGCTGAAGTACATAATTGCATCCTAATGCAGCAAAGGAGAAAATAACAAAAAAGCCTGGGAAAAGGGTTATACAACTGAGGGGTTGATGACAGCTAAAACCTACAACAAACCCAAACAAAATCTGGGAGAAAATGAAGGGTAAAAACACAGCCCTAGGCTCGGGAGTGACTCATTGCAGGCTGAGAGGGAAGGTGGGGCCAGCACCTGCATCCTCATCCTGCCAGGAGCCCGGGAGCAGCTTCCAGGTGGGCTCAGGACCATCCCTCCAGCTCCAGCCTAGGAATAGCAGTTATGATTATCAACAGAATGACAAACAGGGTGCCCAGAGCAGCTGGGGCTGCCCCTGGATCCCTGGCAGTGCCCAAGGCCAGGCTGGACCCTGGGGCTGGAGCACCTGGGACAGTGGAAGGTGTCCCTGCCATGGCAGGGGTGGGAATGGGTGGGATTTAGGGTCCCTTCCAGCCCAACCCACTCTGGGGCTCTGGGATTTTGGGAAATCAGATTCTGGAGCACAGCACTGAAAGTGTTGCCTCAATAGATCTGTGGAAGAAAACAGCTTTGAAGCTCTGGTGGCTCAGAGAAGTGAGAGTGAGGAGCCCAGCTCCTGTGGGAAATGGGAGGATGAGGATGAGGAACCCAGATCCTGTGGGAAATGGGAGGATGAAGATGAGGATGAGGATGGGAATGAGGATGAGGATGGGAATCAGGAACCCAGCTCCTGTGGGATCTGAGAGGATGAGGATGAGGATGAGGATGAGGAACCCAGCTCCTGTGGGATCTGGGGAGGATGAGGATGAGGATGAGGAGCCCAGCTCCTGTGGGATCTGGGGGGATGAGGATGAGGATGAGGATGGGAATGAGGATGAGGATGGGAATGAGGAACCCAGCTCCTGTGGGATCTGGGACGATGAGGATGAGGATGAGGAACCCAGCTCCTGTGGGATCTGAGAGGATGAGGATGAGAATGAGGATGAGGAACCCAGCTCCTGTGGGATCTGGGAGGATGAGGATGAGGAACCCAGCTCCTGTGGGATCTGGGAGGATGAGGAT
>NDFG01000051.1:730258-750458 GCA_002167245.1 Sporophila hypoxantha | reverse complement strand
ATAGAGAAGATTGGGAGGATGAGTGAGTGAGGATTATATCCTGATCTGTGGGATAATTTGAGGATGAATGATGAGATTTGTAGTTGTATGGGGAATGAGGATAGGATTGGTGTAATTCATGAATCCCACTCCTGTGGGATCTGAGAGAGAGGATGAGGATGAGGAAGAACCCAGCTCTTCTGTGCGGATGCTGGGGAGGATTGAGATGAGTATTGAGGATGCCCAGCTTCTACTGTGGATTCTGGGGGATGTAGTCGAATGAGGATGAGAGATGGGAATGAGGTTGAGTGATGGGAATGAGGAACCAGCTTCTCGTGGGATCTGGGCCGATGAGTTGATGAGGATGAGGAACCCAGCTCCTGTGGATCTGAGTAGGATTGAGTGATGAGAATCTGAGATGAGGAACCCACTCCTTGTGGGATCTGGAGAGGTATGTAGGATTAGGATGAGATTGAGTATATGGAATGAGGATGATGAATCAGGATGAGGAACCCAGCCCTGTGGCGATCTGGGAGGATGAGCGATGAGGAACCAGCTCTGTGGGATCCTGGGAGGAATGAGATGACGGATGAGGAACCCACTCCTGCTGGGATCTGGGAGGATGAGGATGAGGATGAGGATGAAGGGGAGGAACCCAGCTCCTGTGGGATCTGGGGGAATGAAGGAATGAGGATGAGGAACCCAGCTGGGAGAGACTCCTGTGGGGGCTGGTAGAGCTGGAGGAGGGGATGGAAATTTGTGTTTCCCCTCTCCTCCAGGAACAGAGACCACAAATGTCACCAGCCTTGGCTGGCTTCTGAATTCCAGAATTAACCGCAGAAATATTTTCATCGTGGCCCTAAGAGTTTCTGCAATTTAAATTCTCCCCAGAGTTTGGGATTTGTTTCTGTACCTCAACAAAAGGCTGGCAGCAGCCCCTCCTCCTCTTCCACCAGAGTTTCCAAGCCAGGACCCCTGGTGGCTGCAGCGATCTGCCTTGCTGGGAGGCTGTGGCTGGCCACTGCAAGAGCAGCAGATGCTGCAATATTAAACTCTTCATTTGAGTGGTAATGTGCTCGATAGTCAACTAGCTTGCTCCTTATACGATCATTTGGTTTTAAAAACACATTAATAATCAAAATGGAGTCCTGGCCGGGGCCTGAGCAGCTGTGGAGCCAGCCAGCCAGGGCAGAGCCACTTCAAAGAGTGGTCAGGCAAAGAGCAGGTTTGCAGAATAATCCTCTAATCATCTGCTTGCCTGGAAAATCCATCAGCTGCCTGCTGCCAGGGCCCCATGGCTTTTGGGAAGGAGCACTGAGGGGGAGGGTGTCCTGTGACAGGGCTCACAGGGGTCTGAGGCTGAGGGGAGAGAAGAGGGTCTGACTCCATGGTTCAGAAGGCTGGTTTATTATTTTTTGATATATATTACATTAAAACACTACACTAAAAGAATAGAAGAAAAGGTTCTCCTCAGAAGGCTAGCTAAGAATAAAAGGAATGATAACAAAGGCTTGTGTCTCAGACAGAGTCCGAGCCAGCTGACTGTGATTGGCCTTAATTAGAAACAACCACATGAGACCAATCCACGATGCACCTGTTGCATTCCACAAGCAGCAGATAACCATTGTTTTGCATTTTGTTCCTGGAGGCCTCTCAGCTTCTCAGAGGGAAAAAATCCAAGGAAAGGGATTTCCATAAAAGATGCCTGTGACACTGCACTGGCAGGCAGGGACAGGCTCCTGGGGGTCACTGCCCCCCTGTGAAGCAGCCGCTGGCACCACAGGGAGCACACTGAAAGGTTGGCATGAGTTCCTCTGTGCCTTTTCAGCGCTGCTTGCACAGGCAGCTGCTGCCCTGTTCCTGAGATCCAAGCTAGAGTAACGATTTTTATGTAAAAGTGATAAAGACAACTGATATTAAACACGCTTTTAAAGGAATATATTAATGAATGTGGGGTATGATATAAAATTTAATTAGAATTTTAAGCCTTTAAGGGATAAAGTGAATTAACTAAAAGGGTTTTATAATGAACTAATATAATATCAAACGCCAGAAATTTCAATAGATTTTGAAGGTCTTTCAGACAGTTTCTTGTATGGAAAAGCGGCCATACATGTGTCTAACTTTTTAAATTGCTTTGGAACGCTGGAGAAGGAATCGTTGCTTGCCTTCATTTTCTTTGAACATAACTTTTATTTATGTATATTTATTCTCGTATTCTAATGCAAATAGAAGACTGGAAATTAGGTAGTTATGCAAAAGACTTGATTGGATTTAGGAAGAATCATGGAATATCCTGAAGGCAGCCTCAGGGTGGTGGGGCCCAGCCCCTGGCCTGCACAGACCCCCAGCCCCAAAACTGACCCCCAAGGTGGTTCACTGTGTCCCCTCAGCCCCTCGAGGGGCGTGCTCCCAGAGGGTGCACCATGCCAGGGCTCCCTGCCTGTCTGCCCAGCTCATCCCCCTGCCCCTTCCAGCCGTGGCCTTCAGAGAGCCAAGGCAGCTCTGGGAACCCCATGGCACATACCCCAACCACCCCAGCAGGGATGGTTTGGGGTGTGAGGGACCCTAAATCCCCCCAGTGCCACCTGCCGTGGCAGGGACACCTCCCACTGCCCAGCCCAGTGTCCAGCTGGCCTTGGGCACTGCCAGGGATCCAGGTGCAGCCACAGCTGCTCTGGGCACTCTGTGCCAGACTAGCTTCAGGAGCCCACGGTACCCGAGTCACTCAGAGCTGTCCTGAGAGGGGACCCTGAGCCTCCCCAGAGCCCCCAGAGCTGTGTGAGAGACCCTGAGCCCCCCAGGGCTGTGTGAGAGACTCCTGAGCCCCCACAGCTGTGCGAGAGACCTGAGCCCTCAGAGCTGTGTGAGAGGGCCTGAGCCCCAGAGCCCCAGGGCTGTGTGAGAGGTGCCCCAGCCCGGTGAGCACACACTGTGCAGGTGCACAGCAAGGCTCAGGGCAGCACAGGCTCCCCAGGTGTGTCTGGGTGGGCCAGACACAGCTCAGGCTGCCCCTGCAGGAGCTCCTGCTGGCCCTGGCCGTGGCTCTGGGGCTCTGGGCTCTGTCTCCAGCAGGTTTGCAGAAGGAAACATGGACAGAGCCTCATCCAGGCTCCTGCAAACACATTCCCAGGCTCCCTGCTGGCTCTGGGCTGGGCAGGCTGTGACTCTCTGGGGCTCTGGGGCTCTGTGGCCTGTGGCTCTGTGTGCCTGTGGCTCTGTCTCCAGCAGATTTGCAGAAGGAAGCATGGACAGAGCCCTCCATCCCAGCTCCTGCAAACACATCCCAGGGCTCTGCTGGTCTGGGCTGTGCAGGGCTGTGGCTCTGGGGCTCTGGGCTCTGGGGCTCTGTCTCCAGCAGGTTTGCAGAAGGAAACACAGACAGAGACCTTCAAGACCAGGCTCCTGCTGGCTCTGGGCTGGGCAGGGCTGTGCCTCTGGGGCTCTGGGGCTCCTGTGGCTCTGTGGCTGTGGCCCCATCTCCAGCAGGTTTGGCAGAAGGCAGCACGGAACAGAGCCCCCGTGGGCAGGCCACAATGCAACACACATCCCTCCGTGCCGAGGGAGAGCACGTGAAGGAAACCATGGTTACAGGACTTGCCCGGGTGTTCAGCGCTGCAGCCTGCCAGGCTCTAATCTCATTAGGATCAAACCCTGGCCCAGGATTAAAGCCCAGATTAGGAGCAGAGCAGGAGGAAACCCCATCCCTCTGCAGGGGTGGGGCAGYGAGGTCGTGGTATGGATTAGGATCTGGAGCTGGGTTTACTTCACTAATTACTTGTTACTYATTGAGCCCTAACAATCCCAGAGCTGTTTTGAAACCGTAGGTTTCAAGGCACAGAGCTGGAAATGACCAGGGCATCTGTCATCTGTGAGGAGAGAGGGTGGGAACAAAGGGTGGGGAAAAGGAGGGGAGAAGGATGGGAAGCACTCTTGCCTCATCCTGCCTCCTTCTCTCTCCTAAAGGCTCTGAATGAGCTCAGCCTGGGTGCAGAAGAGCTCTGACAGGCAGAAACAGAGCCAGGGGAGGSCAGACAAGGCAGTGCTGGCAGCGGGGCTGTTGGGGAAGATGAYACAGGAAAGCCTTATCAATATGATTGCCTGGCAAAAGACTGTGAGAATATAGAAATTCTAAGTGAGATTGAAATGAAAGCAAGCTTTGAGATCCCTCAGTTACTGAACAACTGGAAAACAATGGTGTGGCCAGCTGAAGGTGATCCCCTTTTGATGGAACAACACCCTCTGCTTGCAGACAGGCCCAAGGGTCAGAGCAGACCCTACAGCTTGGCAGAAGGGTCCAAAGAGGAGTTTTTAGGGTTTAAAATGTAACCCAGTGTGGTAATGTAATGATTCTTATAGGCTGTATGGAAATGCTGTAGGATTTGTATCTTGTACTAGATTGGTTAGTGAGAATTGGAATATTCAGCACAGAAGAAGATTTATTGTATTGGAACAGGAACCTCTCTCTCTTAGCTCTCGCCTTTCACTCTCTTCCCCCCTCACTCTCTCACCCTCCCATCCTCTCTCCCCCTCTCTTCTCTCAGGCCTGCTCTGAAAGCTGTGGCTGGCAGCTCCCACTCAGGGCCTGCACCCAGGCCACTGTCGCAATAAACCAAGTTCCATGACAAAGACAGCATTTACTTTTTATACCACATACACCAGGAACCTCTTGCTCTCTCATCCCTCTTTTATTTCCTCCTTCTCTCATCTTGCACCTCTCTCTCCCTCCCTGGGGTCCTGCCTCAGCTGTGTCGCTCGTGCAGCTCCTTCAGCTCCAGGGCCCTGCCACCCAGGCCCTCTGCAATACAACACCCCACTCTCCTAGTGGACCCAGAAATTTCATTTATTTAACAGCCCACCTTGCTCGTCTGCATCCTCTTTACCTCCTCCTCCTCCTCATTTGGGGTTGTCTTCGTCGCAGCTCCCGCAGTCACCCCCACGGCCTCTAGCACCATAAAACGGCCCAAGGTTCCAGCACCCTGGCTGCAGAGACTCTCCTGCTTCTCCATCCATGCCAACTCGTTGCGTACCCCCTGATGCTCCGGAACCCAGGGGCCATGCCCCAGGAGCCTCCCAGGCTGCAGCCCTGGGGCCGAGCTTGCTCTTGAAGAGAACCGCTCGCTTGGCGGACAGGAGAGCAGCAGCGCACGAGCTCAGTTCCAGGATGGGGTAGAGTGATGTCAAGGCAGAGCCAAGCGCCCCCCCGAGCTCTCTCCCCAGGCTCTGGCCGTTTGCCCCTGCCCAGGGCATCTTTATCCGGTCGGGAACAACAACAACGGCAATCACCCTACACCTCAGCCTGCTTTCAATCATCCGAGGTGTGCACTCCTGCTGCCTGCCTGGAACCACCTATGAGAGACCTGCATTATTTCGAGCCCAGCGTTCATAATAATGTGGATATTTAACAGCTGCCTCACCTGGGAACAGGGGCCAGCCCAGTTAACCCTTCGCCCTCCAGGCTGTCACCAGTTAACCCTTTTGCCCTCCAGGCTGTCCCTCGCTGTGCTGTGAAGCTGAGACAGCTCCAGCCCACAGAAATGGGAATGAGAATGGGATCAGGGAGCTGTGGCACCCCCTCCCAGCTGCAGGGGCTCCTGGGTGCAGGCACAGCTGGTGCCCACAGGGACAGCCAGGGCAGCTCCACCCCACTGCCCTTCCACGCAGAGCACAAACCTCAAAGATCTGTGTTGGCTTCTCTCAGAGCTAGGGGAGCACGGGGAGATGTCATAGATCATAAAACCAGAGAATCATCGAAATTGAGAGATACCTTGCATGACAGGGGACACCTCAGATGGACAGGGACACTCCCTCGACATGGACAGGGACATTCCTGTTATGGACAGGGACACTCCCTACTATGGACAGGGACACTCCCTTACATGGACAGGACACTCCCTACATGGACAGGAACTCCTGGCATGGACAGGGACATCCTGTATGGACAGGGACATTCTGTATGGACAGGGACACTCCTGCCGTATGGACAGGGACACTCCCTGCATGGACCAGGACTGACACCATTCCTGCCCCATGGACAGGGACACTCTCCTGCATGGACAGGGACACTCCCCTCACATGGACAGGGAAACATCCCTGCATGACAGGGACACTCCTGGCATGGACAGGGACACTCCCTGATGGACAGGGACCACTCCCTTCATGGACAGGGACACTCCCTGTCATGGACAGGGACCCCCTAATGGACAGGGACACTCCCTGATTGGACAGGGACAACTCCTGCTATGGACAGGACACTCCCTGATGGACAGGGACATTCCTGATGGACAGGGCACTCTCCTTGATGCTGACCGGGACCACTCCTGGGCATGTGACAGGGACACTCCTGGTATGGGACAGGGACACTCCCTGTGATGGACAGGGACACTCCCATGGACACATGGGACAGGGACACTCCCATGGCATGGACAGGGACACTCCCTGATGGACAGGGACATCTCCTGGTATGGACAGGGACACTCCCTGCATAACAGATACACTCCACTCTGAGTGAGACAGGGACACTCCTGGTATGGACAGGGACACTCCTGATGGACAGGGACACTCCCTGCATAGGACATCGGGGCGGACAACTCCCTGCATGGACGGGACACCTCCTGGATAAATCCTGATGACAGGGACACTCCCTGCATGGACAGGGACACTCCCTGACAGGACAAGAACACTCCTCCTGCATGGACAGGGACACTCCTGGTATGGACAGGACACTCCCTGCATGACAGGGACACCTAGACGGCAGACTATGCATCTCTGCATCCTTCCTCAAAAAAAAGATCAGGAGACCGGGAAGAAGGTATGGAGAATGTGATGAGAATGGTGGAGTGATGGGATCCCAGCATCCCACAATGGTTTGGGCTGGGAGGGACCTCAAATCCCACCCAGTGCCACCCCTGCCATGGCAGGGACACCTCCCACTGTCCCAGGGTGTCCCAGCCCCAATGTCCAGCCTGGCCTTGGGCACTGCCAGGGATCCAGGGGCAGCCACAGCTGCTCTGGGCACCTGTGCCAGGTCCCCCAGCCTGGGAGAACAGGTTCTGACCAAGGAATGCTGAACCCAGCTCAGCTCAGGGAGGAGAGGCGGGAGGAGCAGCAGAGAGAACCACGGTGGCAGCACAAGTGTGAAGTGGCCAACAATTATTTGTTGTTTCTCAAWACGCAAGAACAAAGGCTTGTCAGAAAATAATTAGAGAGTGGGTGCAAAACAAAGAAAATAAAGTAATTTTTCACATAGTGCATAATTAAAGTGTGGAACTCATTACCACAGGATGCCGTGGGAGCCAGACGCATAAATGGATTTGAAAGGCAATTAGACAAATTAATGGAAGAAAAGTCCATCAAAGCCTATTAAACATAAAGCCTTGGATGGGAGACTATTGACAAACCCACATCAGCAGCAGCAGCACCTCTCTGCTCCCCTGGTTATCTGGGAAATGCCATTTCCAGAGCTGGAATGGGCAGGGATGGGCAGATATGGGCAGGGATGGGCAGGAATGGCTGGGAATGGGCAGGGATGGGCAGGAATGGTGGGAATGGGCAGGGATGGCTGGGAATGACCAGGAATGGGACAGGAGCTCCCTGAGACAGCCAGGTGTCACCACCAAGGGAAAGGAAGCCCTCACTGAGCACGTTGGCCTTTGGGTACTTTTGTCTGAATTTGTCAATTCCAGCAGGAGGAGCTGTCTGAGACKTGCTGAGCTAAAAAATGAAGATGTGGAATGTGAAATCCTGCTCCTGGCAAACCTCCTGCTTCCACAAACATGTCCCAAACTCTGCCCTTCCCACCAATCCCCATCCCATTTCAGTTCTGTACCTTGGAAAGCCATGGCAGGAAAAGAGTGCATAAAAACACAAATGCAAACACCTGCCCACCAGGTTGTATTCTCTAATTTAAACGAAACAAAAGGTTTTATTTCTGATTAGTTTTTTGTCCTCACAATGGTACCTCTGATTTTCTAAACASTTCCATTGATTTTATATTTTATACAGATATAACTAAATTTTATAAAGCTTTTCACAGATCTGCRATGTAAAAGGTTCTGACAGTTTTTTCCTAACATCTCTGCAATGCTGATTAGGAATAAATAAATAAAAAATGCTCCCACTAAYTTCTGTGTATTTGGGTTTGTACTCAGCAAGTGTGGGTTTCATTTTTGGCTTCAACAGCATAATTACTTTTTTTAAAATTAATTTGCAGGCCTGCACAAGTTGGGTCATCTCCTGATTTGAAGCAGAACTTCAGTGCATAAAATGTAAATATCCCAGTTTTGTATAATTTCCACTTGTGGGATGGAAATGAGCAAATGATAATTACGKCCAGCATTAAACAGGTAAAATCCAGGTTTGTGTCCCCCTGAAGTGGCTCATCCTGATGATGGACAGAGAGCTGCAGCCATTAAATGGAATTGGAGCCTCGTGGAGGTTTGCAATAACTTTTTAATTACAGCTTAATGCTGCTTTCCAGCCCTGGCAAAATTGAAATTTCCCTTGTAATGGCAGTGTTTCATATTGCAGCTTTCCCTGTGCCCAGGGTGCTCCCCAAAGAGCTGCAGCCCAGAGCTGTGACTGGAGCAGGAGGATGTGGGGCAAATTGAGCCTTTCCTGCTTGCTCTGCAGAGTGCTGCTGTGGCTGAGTGTTGCCAGACTGGGCTGCTGCAGGCTGGCCAGGCTGGCAGGGTGCTGGGGAAGATGAAACAGGAAAGCTTTATCAATATGATTGCTTGGCAAAAGATTTTGAAATATAGAAACTATAAGTGAAGATGAAATGAAAGCAAGCTTTGAATCCTCAGTTACTGAACAACTGGAAAACAATGGTGTGCCCAGCTGAAGGTGATCCCCTTTTGATGGAACAACACCCTCTGCTTGCAGACAGCTCCAAGGTCAGAGCAGACCCTACAGCTTGCAAAGGCCAAAGAGGAGTTTTTAGGGTTTAAAATGTAACACAGTGTGGGAATGTAGTGATCTTATAGCTGTGTGGAAATGCTGTAGGATTTGTATTTGTACTAGATTGGTTAGTGAGAATCAGAATATTCAACACAGAGAAGATTATTTGTATTGTAATGGGAACTTTGCTCTCTTAGCCCTTGCCTCTTACCCCATTTATTCTCTTACGCTTTTGCTCTCTTCCGTTCTTACCCTCACCCTCTCATCCTCTCTGCCCCTCTCTTCTCTGGGCCTGCTCCAGCTGTGGCTGGCAGCTCCAGCAGGCCCTCCTCCAGGCCCTCTGCAATAAACCCAAGTTCCATACCAGAAGAAGATGTATTTTATTGTAAAAGGAACCTTGCTCTCTCATCCCTTTACCTCTCTCTTTACTCTCTCTCCCTCTTTGGGCTGCTCCAGCTGTGGCTGGCAGCTTCCCAGCAGGCCCTGCACCCAGCCTCTGCAATAAACCCAATTCTGACCTGCTGCAGGATCTCTGCTCTCTGTCCACCCACTGTCCTACCCTGTCACTCCTACAGCAGGGCACCCTGGCAGGGACTGGGGACAGCCACAGCACTGTCCTTGTCACTCTGGCAGCTCCTGAAAGGTGCCTGTGCTCAGCTGGCTGGCTTCCTTCTCCAGCAGCACTGACACAACCAGAGCACACAGCCTCAACTGTGCCAAGAAATAACAGGTTGGATAGCAGGGAAAAGTTTTTCCAGAAAGTGATAAAGTTCTGGAATGTTCTGCCAGGAGGTGTGCAGTCCCACCCTGGTTGTTTAACAAAGCCTGATGTGGCACTTGGTGCCAGGTTGAGTTGGGTGCTGGGGCTGGGTTGGACTTCAATGGTCTTGGAGCTCTTCCAACTCAGTCATTCTGGAATTGTTTGAATTCTGTGAATCTGGGATTCTTGGTTTTGTGAATTCTGTTGATTCTGAGATTCAGGGATTTTGGGATTCTGTGGTATTTTACTTTTATGCAAGAATAAGTGTTCAAAACCTTCCTCCAACAACTGGAGAAGAAAGCTTCAGGGAACCCAACTGTGGCTTCCAGGACCTGAAGGAGCTACAGGACAGATGGAAAGAAGCTGTTCACAGGGAGAAAGGGGGATGGACCCCACAGGGGCAGGCTGGATGGGACATTGGAATTGGGAATTGTTCCCTGCAGGGTGGGCAGGCCTGGCACAGAGTCCTAGAGCAGCTGTGGCTGCCCCTGGATCCCTGGCAGTGCCCAAGCCAGGCTGGACACTGGGACAGGGGAGGGTCCCTGCCATGGCAGGGGTGCACTGTGCTCTGAGTCCCTCCCAGCCCACACCAGTCTGGGATTCTGTCACTCCCTCAGGCTGGGACTGGAGCTCTGTTTCCCCAGTGCTCCCTCCCTCAGCCACGCTCCTTTTGCCACTCACAAATCAATAATTTACAATGCCCATAGTGCCCAGAACCTGCTCTCAGGCCGGAGGAATTAATCCTGATTGTAATTACCAGSAGCATCAAATGAAATATTAATTCAGCCCTTTCACGTTTCCTGCCTCGGCCCGGCCCGAGTGCACAAAGGGTGACATTTGGGGAAGACAATGTACAATGTTCCAGGGCAAAACTCTGATGTGCAGCYACTCTCTGCCTCTGAAGGGTTGTACTGGCTGTATTACAAGCTCACAATATAGGGCTTTAAAAGATATAAAAGATGACATTTCATTCTTGTTCTCTGGAACATTTCTGTTTGAATGGAATTCTTTCCCAAAGAAAATATCAAAAAAGAGGAGATTGGAATGACATTTCTAGCACTGCAAAGCTTTGATTTCAAATGCACAGATCCCAGCCCCTGAGCTTCAGAGCCTGGGGGGCCCACAGGCTGATTCCCAGCCAGACCTGCAGGATCTGGGGTGAATTATCATCACCTTTGGGAATTGGTGCAATTTAACCTGGCCATACCGCTAGTGACCAGTTAGGCAGGGAGGAATTAGCAAACCATTTCAAAAGACTGGCKAAAGTCTTTCCAGATCATGAGCAGAAGTTTCAGGCAGTCAATAAAAGCTGAAATATTTTTCAGGGGTAGGAATGTGACACCCAAACCTGAACCCTGGTTCTGGGAGGGTCCCTGGAAGAGCCCAGGTGAGTTCTGCTCGAAGCCACCATGGCAGGAAGGAAACCTGGATTGATCCAACACAGAGCTTGTGCTTGCAGTCCTCCTGCTGGAATATTCAGCATGGTGGTGGGTTTAACCAGGGGGATCAGGACAGGTTCATCCCCAGAGGGTGCTGGCACTGCCCAGATCCCCAGGGAATGGGCACAGCCCCAAGGCTGCCAGAGCAGCTCCAGGAGGGTTTGGACAGCACTGCCAGGGATGCCCAGGGTGGGATTTGGGGTCTGTGCAGGGCCAGGGGCTGGGCTGGGAGATCCTGTGGGTTCCTACAGCTCAGGACATTCCAGGGTTTAACGACTGACAGGACTCAGCAAAGGCAGGGTGAGATGGGGTCCATGAGCTGAGCTGGCTCTCTGGGAGCAGGGGGCACAGCCTGGGGCCCAGGGGGATAACAAAGGCACTTTGGCTTCAGGAGCCTCTGGAATTCAGGTGGCCTAAGCCAGGCCTGAGCCCCCTCTAGCCCTGGGCTCTGTAAGGTGGTGCCGTGCCCTGATGGGTCCATCAGGCACTTTATGGGATGGAATTGCACAGGCTGCTGGAAAGGCAAACCCAGCCCTGAGCACTTRCTGTCTGCCTGATGCTCTGAAGTAATTAGTCCTTTGTCTGTGCACTTCTGCAATTACAATTATTAGCAAAAACCAGAATATAATCCTAATGACCCAGAGAATGCAGCAGGGGCGTGCTTGGTGTTCATCAGCTCYGAACTAACAAAGCCTGCACTGCCAGRCCAGGCTGCTCCTCACTCCTGAGARCAAACCAGAGYCTCACTCACCACCTCCAACTAAAACTGCACCAGATTTATTCCCCAGCTGGTGTGCAGGGCCTGCAGCACAGTGAGGGGTGAGCACTGCACCCAGCACACACAGGTTTTCATCCCCTAACCSCTGAAAAGCAAGGACCACCCTCCTCCATTCCCAAACTTCACTGTGCCCTGAGCGCCCCTGTTCAGGGGTTTCTTGGGAAGACTGAGACAGGAAAGCCTTAATCAGATATGATTGCTGGCAAAAGATTTTGAGAATATGGAAGACTAGTAAGTCGAGACTTGAAATGAAAGCAAGCAATTTGAGATCCCTGCAGTTACTGAACAACTGGAAAACAATGGTGAGCCATGCTGAAGGTGATCCCTTTTGATGAACAACACCCCTCTGCTTGCAATAGACAGCTCCAAGGGTCAGGAGCAAGACCCTACAGCTTTGGCAGAGGGCTCCAAAGAGGAGTTTTTAGGGTTTAAAAATCGTAACACAGGATGGTAACTGTAGTGATGTCTTATAGGCTGTATTAAATGCTTATAGGATTTGTATCTGTGTACTGAGATTGGTTAGGTGGAGAATTCGGAATTTCAGACACAGAAGAAGATTTATGGTATTGTATGGGCACTTTGCTCTCTTCCCTCTTACTCTCTCACCCTCTCATCCCCTCTCCCCTCCTTCTCTCAGGCCTGCTCAAGCTGTGGCTGGCAAGCTCCACGCAGGGGCCCTGTACCCAGCCCTCGTGGGCAATAAACCGCAAGTTCCATGACCAAAAGAAAGATTTTAATTTTATTGTAACAGGAAGGCTTGCTCTCTCATCCTCTTTTTACCTCTCCTGCTTTACCTCTCTCCTCCCTTTTGGGGCCTGCTGTCTGAGCTGTGGCTTGGCAGCTCCCCAGCAGGGCCCTGCACCAGGCCCTCTGCAAATAAACGCCAAGTTCCTCTGACGCTGGCTGGCAGAGATCTCTGCTCTCCGTCCATCCCCACTGTCCTACCCCCTGACTCTCCTACAAGGGCACTGAGGGCTAGCCGGCTGCCCTGGCAGAGGGAAATCTCCTCTAACAGAAGCCTTCTCCCCCTGTGCCCCTGMGGAGGGCATCACAGGGATCCTCTCCTTTGCAGCAGGGAATCGYTGGGGATCCACAAATGCTGAGTGAGAAGGGAACATCCATTTCATACCCCGAGAAACCTCGCAGAAAACCCCGCAGTACAGCCCCAAAAGCATCTTTATATCAACAAAACCGTGGTGGGGTGTGTGCACACACCTTTGRGGGTAATTAAAGATGGGATTCCTGCATGGAAAAGAAACATTTGCACGGTCCAGAGCAAATTATTTCCAATTTCCAGGTACTGACCACACATTCCCTGGTAATTCTGTTATTTCCCCTGGCACACCCTGGGCACATCCCACAGGACAGGGCCTGGCTCAGGTCCCTTCCCTGGGGAAGGAGCTGTGCACAAGGCACGAGCTGGGGCTGGCAGCTCTGCAAGCACTTGTGGGAGCTCATCCCCTTCCCCACCGAGGACAGAACCATTTGTCCAGAGCTTTATCTSCCTCCAATGACGCCTGGAGTGGCTGGGAAGGTGGCACTGACTCATTCCTGACAGAGTCCAGGATCCCAAAGGGACCCAAATTATCCCTTCCACAAGGCTAATTTGCCTCGGCAGCAAAGTGARGAAGAAGGAATGAAATSGAAGCTTGAGGGAAATCTTATGGTCAATAATACATTATTTATGTCTGAAATTACTTTCTCACYTCCCTCATTAGCATAATTGCCCCGGTCTGGGCCAGGTCTGAGCATGTTCCCTGACAGAAATGGATCCAAGGCAATCTCAGGAATTTGCCTGGCTGGGGATGAATCCCCCAGTGCTTCCAGGAGCTGYGGGTGTGCCAGCTCAGGGCTGAGGGAGATCTCTGCACAGCCCCACAGAAACACCTCCAGGTGCTGGGGCTGCCTCCCTCCTGCCCCTTCTCCTGGGGTGTCCTCCTGCTGCCCTGTGCTTGCTTTTAGCTGTTCTCTTTTCCTCCCTGGAAAGAGTAGTCCTCACATAGTGTTGAATGTAAAAAATAATAGTATATTTTATTATAGTTATAATATTATACTATAATATAAATAATATTGAATGTAAAAAGTATCTCGCCTCTGTTTTCCAGCTGGCTCTGAGCTCTCCCAGTGTCCCACACCCCCTCTGCCAGGATCTGGGCTGTCACATTTCCATCACTTCCCACTGCAGCCCTGGACTCTCCCCATCCCATGGATTTCTGCCCTCCACCACCAATCCCTCTGTGTGTTTCCACCTTTGAGGCCGAGGGCAGGATTTGTGTAAAATCAAACCCGGTATTTGCTTTCCCAAAGACCTGTGCATGTCCATGATAAGCTCATTTCTTCATGCCCTTCTCCTTTCTTTGAAGTTTGCTCCCCAAAGTGAGACCCCCGTGCCATTGGCTGCCCCTCTGCAAGGTGGGGATGGCGTTTCTGAAGGGATCAGATGAGCACATCAAATACTGAAAGCCTTTGTAGGGAGGAGATTTCCGCTCCTTTTTAAGCTCAGATCTCTCTAAAAGCACTTCAAAGACAAAAGGGAAGGATTTGGCCCCGCTTTGAGAAGAGGGACATAAAGATGAAGTTGTGGAYTGATRTCCCTGCAGCACCAGGAACTCCCCACATCAAAGGTCAGCCCTGCTGCACTGCCAGGCTTGGGACACAGGGACACTTTTGTCCTCTGGAATGCCAGAACCATGAGTCCCAGAAGGAGTGGCTTTGGTGGCCCCAAAATGTGCTCCCCACTAGTCACACMCACGCAYTTTCTTGTTGGTTTAGTGTAACACACCAAAAAAGGGCATATTTTCCATCAAGAGTGATTAATTTAAAAATCAGCACTTTGAAACACTTCATGCAGCATTTGACCCCATGAAGCACTGAAGAAGAGCCATTRAGCCAATTATACTGAAAACTAGCCTGGCAAAATAAACACCATTTTTTCATATTTGGATTAAACCTTTAATTCTTCAATGTGGTTTCATCTGAAATACCAAACTTCAGTGTCTCTGTGGTTACCCAGCAGATTTTCACTCCAGGGAAGGAGCTCCCAGCCACTCTGGGCTTGGGAGCAGCCCCTGAGCATGCTGCAATGTTTGGGGTCCTCCACCTGCTCAGGGCTGTGCCTCAGTGACTGACACCCATGGGCTGCACTTTCCTTTTAGCCCATGGGCTGCACTTTCCTTTCAGCCCATGGGCTGCACTTTCCTTCCAACCCATGGGCTGCACTTTCCTTCCAGTCCATGGGCTGCACTTTCCTTCCAACCCATGGGCTGCACTTTCCTTTTAGCCCATGGGCTGCACTTTCCTTCCAACCCATGGGCTGCACTTTCCTTCCAACCCATGCACTGCACTTTCCTTCCAACCCATGCACTGCACTTTCCTTCCAACCCATGGGCTGCACTTTCCTTCCAACCCATGCACTGCACTTTCCTTTTAGCCCATGGGCTGCACTTTCCTTCCAACCCATGGGCTGCACTTTCCTTCCAACCCATGGGCTGCACTTTCCTTCCAGTCCATGGGCTGCACTTTCCTTCCAACCCGTGGGCTGCACTTTCCTTTTAGCCCATGGGCTGCACTTTCCTTTCAGCCCATGGGCTGCACTTTCCTTCCAACCCATGGGCTGCACTTTCCTTCCAACCCATGCACTGCACTTTCCTTCCAACCCATGCACTGCACTTTCCTTCCAACCCATGGGCTGCACTTTCCTTCCAACCCATGCACTGCACTTTCCTTCCAACCCATGGGCTGCACTTTCTTTTTAGCCCATGGGCTGCACTTTCCTTCCAGCCCATGGGCTGCACTTTCCTCACTCAGGAACGTGGCCAGGGCAGGCCTGGACATGGCACTCAGGGCTCTGGGCTGGTGACCAGCTGGGGATCAGCCACAGCTTGGACTTCGTGCTCTGGGGGGACTTCTCCAGCCTCAGGGATTCAGTGATTTCACCAATTCACATCAGATTTTATCTGGCCAGGATGGGATGGCCTAACCCAAACACATCCCCAAAATATCTATGGAAATGTGCTGTGATTTGTGGAAGGAATTTCTGCATTATATGGTGCCTTTAGTAGGGAAACAGCAACCAGCTCCTGGCAGTGTTTGGTCCTGTGCCTGATCCCAGCATCTCCTGACCCCAGCATCTCCTGATCCCAGCATCTCCTGATCCCAGCATCTCCTGACCCCAGCATCTCCTGATCCCAGCATCTCCTGACCCCAGCCCCTCCTGATCCCAGCATCTCCTGATCCCAGCACTTCCCAGTCCCAGCCCCTCCTGAGCCCAGCACCTCCTGATTCCATCATTCCCAGACTGAGGCATCTCTTCCCAATGGGAAAATCCCATGGGAAAGAGGGTGAGAATGATCACAAGGAAGAAACTGAGACTGTTCCAATGGGTGGAGGAAGGAGCAGAGGACAGAGGGCCCCACCTGGCCTGAAATGAGCCTTTCCTGGTGGAATGCATCCCTGACAGGGCATGGAGGTGGCCAAGTGCCTTTGGCTGCCCACTCCAAACCCATCCTCAGGAAATCACTTCTCAGCCAGCCATGAGCAGCCCAATGCTGAGCACAGTGGGAGCCCAGCCCTGCTCAGGACAGGCTCCCCACAGGGAGGAAGGATGACTCTCCAAGTGCACCAGCAGAATTCCCAAAAATATGTAGAACTCCATGAAACCAATTTAAGCCATGAGCCAACTGCACTGACTCCTGCAAGGTCTGCACCTGTTTGTTGTTTCTTTAAAATGCCACGAAAATTGGCAGCAARGTGAAGTGAATGTGCTGAAATTGCTCCTTAATAGGAGTGAAGTGAGAATTAGAACAAAAATAACACAAATGCTGTGTTTGCAGCYGAGAGAACAAAGTGTTCGCACTTCCAAGCTCATGTCTGAATGTTCGTATTTTTCCAGTGGTAGTTTACTGCCAATTTCAAAGGAAAAGAGGCAGAGGAGGGGGTATGCTTGGGTTTAATAGSAAACAGATRAAGACAAGCAATGGTAAAGGAGAAAAATAAAAGACTCTYTGAGCAGACCCTTCAGGGCGAGGGTGACCCTGGGGGTAATCCACCTCCCAGACATTAAAATCAAGGCCTAAGGGGCSTGTATCAATCACTGTGATGGCAAAAACTACCACGTGGTTCAGCCCTGCCTGCAGGACTGCTCTCTGCCCAGCACTGCAGGAACTGTCCACACGTGCTGCAACAGCACTGGCAGGAACTGCCACGACCTGTGCCCAGGACAGCAGGACCTGTCACATCTGTGCCAGCACTGCAGGACTGTCACACCTGTGCCCAGGACTGCAGGAACTGCACACCCTGTGCCCATGACTGCGAGGAACTGCCACACCTGTGCCCCAGCACTGCAGGGAACTGCCACACCTGTGCGCCACGGACAGCAGGAACTTGTCCACACCTGTGCCCAGGACAGCAGGAACTGTCCCATCGTGCCCAGCACTGCAGGAACTGTCACCACCTGTGCCCAGGACAGCAGAGCAACTCGTCACACCGGAGCCCAGCACTGGCAGGAAACTGCACACCTGCCCAGGACCAGCAGTCGGAACTGTCCCAATCTGTGCCCAGCCCTGCAGGAACTGGCCACAACCTGTGCCAGGACTCGCAGAAACTGTCCATCTGTGCGACCACACTCGCAGGAACTGTTCACACCTGTGCCCAGGACAGCAGAACTGTCACACCTGTGCCCAGCACTGCAGAAACTCCACACCTTGCCCCAGCACTTGCAGGAACTGTCCCATCCTGTGCCCAGCACTGCAGGAACTGTCGCCATCTGTGCCCAGCACTGCAGGAACGTGTCACACCTGTGCCCAGCCACTGCAGGAACTGTCAACCACCGTGTGCCCAGGACTGCAGGAAACTGTCCCATCTGTGCCCAAGCACTGCAGGAACGTGTCGCATCTGTGCCCAGCACTGCAGAACGTCACACTGTCCGCCCAGCCTCAGGATACACCTGGCTTTATGCCCAGATACAGCAGGAAAACTGTCGAGAGCCTTGGTCCCACGCACGCCAGAACTAGCCACATTCTGTCCCAAGACAGCAGGAACTGTCCCATCTGTGCCCAGCATCTGGCAGGAACTGCCACAGCTGTGACCGCAGCACTGCAGGCATTGTCAACACCTGTGCCCAGCACTGCAGAACTGTCAGCACCTGCTGCCCAGGACAGCAGCATTGTCACACCTGCCCAGCACGGCAGGAACTGGTCACACCTGTGCCAGCACTGCAGGAACTGTCACACCTGTTGCCCAGCACTGGCGAAGGAACTGTCCCATTCTGTGCCAGGACAAGCAGGAACTGTCACACCTGTGCCCAGGACTGCAGGAAACTTGTCACACCTGTGCCCGAGCAGCAGGAACTGCCACACCTGTGCCCAGACACTGCAGAACTGTTCACACCTGTGCCCAGCACAGCAGGAATGTCACACCTGTTGCCCAGCACTGCAGGAACTGTCACACCTGTGCCCAGGACAGCAGGAACTGTCACACCTGTGCCCAGCACTGCAGGAACTGCCACACCTGTGCCCAGCACTGCAGGAACTGTCACACCTGTGCCCATGACAGCAGGAACTGTCACACCTGTGCCTAGCACAGCAGGAACTGCCACATCTGTGCCCAGCACTGCAGGAACTGTCACACCTGTGCCCAGGACAGCAGGAACTGTCACTTCTGTGGCCCAGAACAGCAGGAACTGTCACATCTGTGCCCAGCACTGCAGGAACTGTCACACCTGTGCCCAGGACAGCAGGAACTGTCACGTCCCAGCTCTGTCCACCACAGCCTGCCATTGCCAGCCTCTGCTCGCACTTGTCTATAGTCAGCCAAGAAATGTGGTAATTCCAAAAATCAATCCAATAATCTTAAATCAGAAAATTAGACATGCGAATTCTCTAAAACTTGAAGAGTTCTTGGCTATATATGTCCATCATTAATCCTGTAACAAAGACTGAACCACTATTATCCATATTATTATTTTAGCTTTAAATTTACATTGCATTTTTAAATGAACAACTGTTTGAGTTTCTCCTTCTTGCCACACACTGGGATAAATAGATGCTCTAAAACTATTGAAATTTCAGTTGAAATTAGTTCTATTTTCCCATATGCTGGAAAGAATATAGGCTTTAAACTGTTGAAATACGTTAAGCCTGGAACTGTCAGATGGAAGCCTCACTCCCTGGATTTTCTCCCAGTAAAATGATATTTAAATGCTCGGTGCTGTGCCACTTCAAAGAAGCATTTTTGTTTAAACCAACCTTCACATGAATCAGTAGGGCCAGAACGTGCTCTAAATCCTGGGGTTTGCCAGTTTTTACCAGGCCCTGGCTCAGGGGAATGATCCCTCACAGCTCCCTGAGGCTTCCAGCACAGAGCAGCAGGAATGGGAGCCAGACAGGAGCTCGGAGACCCTGCCCCCATGCGGAAGGCTTGAAAAGCCAGGAGTGGACTTGGGAGCATTTCTGGGTGTATAAGCTCCTTCTATTCCATTGAGTCTGCCACCACAACCCCAGCAGCTGCAGAGCAGCTCCTCCCAACCAAAAGCCCTTGGGCACAGAAGTCAGCCCCTGACGCCGCACCAATACACAACTGATGAACCTGGCCACAAACGCTCTGATAATTCGCTGTTATTGTGCCAGAAACTCTGCGTTTGATGGAAGGGCCTGGCTTTCCCCAGACAGGAGCTACACACGCTCCATGTGCAGCTCTGCACAGAGGGAACCCTGCTCAGGAAACACTCAGGAAAGCAAGGAGAACTAGGAGAACAAGAGAAGCAGGAGAAACAAGGAGACGAAGAGAACCAGGTGAACTAGGAGAGCAAGGAGAATAGAGGAACAGGAGAACAGGGAGAACAAGAGAAACCAGGAGAACTAGGAGAACAAGGAGTACAGAAAAAGAACAAAGACAGGAGAACAAAGAGAAGCAAGAGACAGAGAACCAGAGAAACAGAGAAGAAACAGAGAGACAAGAGAAACCAGGAGAACCAGGAGAACAAGGGAGAACAAAGAACAGGGAAGAGAAACAGTCAAGGAAACCAGAAGAAACCAGCGAAGCAAGGAGAACAACCCTGATCCTTCCTGCTAGGGGAATGAGAAGTCCCACTGCCAGAGGCAGGACTGGATGGATATTGGGAATTGGAAGTGCTTCCTGCGCAGTTGGTCCGGCAGGGCCCTGAACAGAAATTCCAGCAGCAGCTGTGGCTTGCCCCTGGATCCCTGGCATGCGCCCAAAGGGCCAGCCTGCGAACATTGGAGCAGCCTGGGGACGAGTGGGAGGTCCCTGCCATGCAGGCGTGGAATGGAGGGTATTTTAATGTCCCTTCCCACCCAAACCAGGCTGGATTCCCTGCGTTTATCCAGC
>NDFG01000051.1:706580-730233 GCA_002167245.1 Sporophila hypoxantha | reverse complement strand
AAGCTCTCAGTGCTTCCTTCCCCGTGCATGGCTGGATGGCTGAGCAGGGCCCCTGGGTGTGCCCCGCCCTGGGGGTGATCCTCATTTCCCTCTGCTTCTCTTGGGGGCCATTCAGACTTTCCCGCTAGCACGACAGCAGAGCACTGATCTCACTGGTTCCGTTCTCTAAAAAGCCTAGAAGTTGCTGCATTCAAAAGCTTAGGAAGTGACTTAAAAATGTCAAAGGAACCAAATGGAAATTGCTTCTGAGGTTAATTGAGTCAAGCACAGAGCCATGCACAATCGTGGCGTTTAGATACTTGTAATCCCTTCTGAACTTTCTCCAAGATTTCATACAAAAGGTTATCAATGTGATAGACTTATATTTGTCCAAACCCTTGAATATATACAGGAAATTATCCACTTGCCGTAGGTTCCCTTGTGCACTGTGCTCAGGGGCTTACCTCACTGGGCTTTATTTTCCCTGCACCACCACAGACTCCTTTAATGTCAAAATTCTTTTTCGTCATAAAATTTGTGAAAAAAGCACTTTTCTTGGGACAGTTCCCGTTGACACCGGCTCCGCTCCCAAGTGCTCCTTGGCCAGCTAAAACCCAAGCCAAGCGCCCATTTCTCAGTGCAGTAAAATTCTGAGGGAAGAGCTGGCAGAGGATTACTACGAAGGCAGCTTGAAGCGGGCATTATGGCATTCCAATCAAACTGACAGTCGTCCAAAATGTTCTGAAACAGTTATTGGTAACTGCTTTATCTACATTTGTGTGGGAACTTGGAAAAAAAAAAAACTATCTTGAAAAATTCGAGCATGAATAAAGCACCCACCATGCACTGTTAACAAACCCCTCTCAACAGTTAATTATTCCAAATGCTGAAATATTGTCTGTGCCTGACAACTCCTACCAGCTATCTGAGCCTTCACAGAGCTCTACAAAACCCAGGCAGGGAAGCTGATGGCTAATCAGGTGCTGGATACCCATGCAAAGCAGCACACAGGGACACAGAAATACAAATTTGTCAACCTATTTCTTTGTACTGTTGCACAGTGCACACAATTTCCACAACCTCTGGATGAATTTGTAATCAAATCCTTCTGTAAAACCTATGAGGGGCATATGAAATTTGATTGAGGTGCTATGTCCTTAAAGCTGCCCTCTGAGCCTGCCCACACTGCGTCGACACTGAACTACTGAGCTCCAGCCATCGATTGGTCTGAAGACCTTACAAATTGACATTTCACCAAATATTTAATCCTTTTTTTTTCCTTTTGTCTCCTGCACAAAACAATTGTTTAACATTTTAGGTAAAGGTCTTTTTGTCACGGGCTGGTTTTGGTGGATGTTTTCTGAGGCTGGATAGATCTGGCATTTGAGACCACTACAAGGCCCGGAGGGACATGACACAGGACATGGCTCCCACTGCCAGAGGGCGAGGCTGGATGGGAGATTGGGGAATTGAATTGTTCCGGCAGGGTAGGCAACCCTGACATAGCAATCCAGATTCAGCTGTGGGTGCCCTGGATCCCTGGCATCCCAAGCCAGGCTGGGACACTGGGGCTGGGAGCACCTGGGGGACATGGGAGGTGTCCCTGCCATGCGAGGGGTGGCACTGGGTCGGGCTTTGAGGAAACCTCCCAACCCGAAAACCAGGCTGGATTCGCTGGTTCTTTCCACACAAGCAGCTCTCGCCCCAATTTATACATTAATTAAAAAAGTTTCATGATCATTATCTCAGAGGTGGCCAGTGCAATCTCTTCGCTTTCAGGTTTCGATGGACTGGAAAGAATTCACTGAACTTTCATTTTCTCTCTCCCAATTCAAACCTACACAACACCTCAAAGCTACCCAAACCCTCAAACAACCCAATCCTTTCAAACACCAACCCCCAAACACCAATCCCCAAACACCCAACCCCAAACACCCAATCCCCAAACAATCCGCAACCCAGCACCCAACCCCCAAACCACCCAAGCCCCTCAAACACCCAATCCCAAACACCCAACCCCTCAAACAACCCCAATCCCCAAACACCAACCCCTCAAAACAACAATCCCCAAACACCCCAACCCCTCGAAACACCCAACCCCAAACACCCAACCCTTCAAACACCAACCCCTCAAAACACCCAACCCCAAACACCCAACCCCAAACACCACCCAAACACCAAACTGCCAAACACCCAACTCCCCAAACACCCAATCCCCAAACAGCCCAACCTTCAAAAACATCCAACTCCCCAAACCACCCATACCCCAAACACCCAAACCCCAAAAACCAACTCCCTCAAAACACCCAATCCCCAAACACCCAACCCCAAACACCCAACCCCTCAAACACCCAACCCAAACACCCAACCCTGCAAACACCAAATCCTCCAACACCCCAACCCCTCAAACAGCCATTCCCCTGCAAACACAAACCCCAAACACCAACCCTACAAACACAAACCCTCCACACCCAACCCCTCAAACAGCCACCGCTTTTGCCTTCTCTGCACACCCCCAGGGAGCAGGCAGCTCAGCTGGTGGAGCGGGCAGCAAATTCCGCTGCAGGACTCCCTCCCTCTCCAGCCCCTGTCAAGGGGGAAGAGTCCCCACGAACATTGCAATTAATGCAAGGTGACACACAAATAAAGCTCCTGCAAGAGGAGCGCCTGCTCACATTAGGATTGAGATTGATGCTCAGATCGGGCCTGTGTTCTTGATCACTGTCACAGCAATTAAGTGTTTAAGGAAACCAAAGGCCATGATATGTATAAATAATAAAGTGACATTTGATATGCAACAGCAACATTAAGGAAAATGACAACTGGGACTCCAAAACGTCCATAAATATTTAAAATCAGATGCTGAATAAATTAAACGTAGCCATTACTTTGGGTATGTTTGACAAAGCATGAGACAACAATGATATAAGCATAATTAGCTCAGCCTTACTCACCTGATCTTTATCTGCTTTTAATAATGAATTAATGGACTGTAAGGAATTTGAGAATGGGCTTGTACAAGTCAAGAGGGAAAAACCTTCATATATTGAGAGGAGAAGCACAGGAGTCTTGCAGTGGGAAACACTGGTGGGAGCGAGCCACTCCTATCTGTGTCTGTGCCGAGTGGGAAGGGCAGGAGAGCCTCCAATAACTGTATTTTCATTTCATTGTCTTTGTTGCTTCTCTGGTGCTCTCCTGTGCACTTCTCTGCTCGCACTTGTCCTATGCAGCCAAGAAATGTGTGTAATTCCAAAAAAGATCCAATAATCTTTAATCAGAAAATAGAAATGCGAATTCTCTAAAACTTGAAGATTCTGTGGCTATTATGCACATAAGCCTTAACAAAGACTGAACCACTATTGATCATATTATTATTTTACTTAATTTCATTCATTTATTAATGAACAACTGTTTGAGTTTTCTCCTCTTGCCACACCTTAAAATAGATGCTTAAACTATTTGAAATTCAGTTGAAATTAGTTCTATTTTTCCATATCTGGGAATAGAATATAGGCTTTAAACTGCTTGAAATAGTTAAGCCTGAACTGTCAGATGGAAGCCTCACTCCTGGATTTCTCCCAGTGAAATGATATTTAAATGCTCGGTGCTTGTGCCACTTCCCAGAATGAAATTTTTGTTTAACCAACCTCACATGAATCAGTAGGGCCAGAACGTGCTCTAAATCCTGAGGGTTTGGCCAGTTTTTACCCAGGCCTGGCTCAGGAGGAATGATCCCTCACAGCTCCCTGAGGCTTCCAGCACAGAGCAGCAGGAAGGTGAGCCAGACAGAGCTCAGGGAGACCTCCCCCATCGGAAGGCTTGAAAAGCCACGAGTGCGATTGGGCATGCATTTCTGGGGTGTATAAGCTCCTTCTATCCATTGAGCTGCCACCACAAACCCCAGCAGCTGCAGAGCAGCTCCTCCCAACCAAAAAGCCCCTTGGGCACACAAGTCAGCCCCTGACGCGCCACAAATCTACAACTGAGAAACCTGGCCACAAACTCTCTTGATAATTCCTTTATTGCCAGAAACTCTGGTTTTGAATGGGAAGGGCCTGGCTTTCCCCAGACAGAGCCACGAGCTCCATGTGCAGCTCTGCACAGGAGCGGAACCCTGCTCAGGAAACACTCAGGAAGCAAGGAGAACTAGGAGAACAAGAGAAGCGGAGAACACAAGGAGACAAGAAAACCAGGTGAACTAGGAGAGCGAAGGAGAATAAGGAACAGGAGAACTAGGGAGAACAAGAGAACCAGGAGAACTAGGAGAACAAGAGTAAAGACAGGAGACAAGAAACAGAGACAGAAGAAACAGGAGAAAAAGAAACAGAGAACCAAGAGAACCAGGAGAACACAGGAGAAACAAAGAAGAGAACCGAAAGGAGAACAAGGGGAAAAGAGAACGGAACAGTCAAGGAAACCAGAAGAAACCAGAGAGCAAGGGAGAACAACCCTATCCTTCCTGCAGGGGAATGAGTCCCACTGCAGAGGCACGGACTGGGATGGATATTGGGAATTGGAATTGTTTCCTGGCAGTATCTCTCCCTTGTGGCAGACAGGAATTATCCCCACACACAGCTCCAGGTTTCCCAGGAGGCTGTTTTATCAGTGACCTTTGATAAGCCAGGACAGAACAGCCCSGTTTTTGTTCCCACCTTTTGTCAGAAGCCCAGACCTGTCAGAGGGAGGCTGAAGAGGAACTTTGGGAAGCAGGAGCAGCCCCCTGGGGACSCTGCCTGCTCTGCCCCCAGACAGCCCCATCAGTAACAGCCCATCAACCATCCTAACAATGCCATTAGCTGGGCAGCTGCTCAGCACAGCACCAGAGGGGCCAGCAGAACGAGCTGCAAGAACAGCTCCACATGTATTAAATATTAAAATATTGTTAAATATTAAAGCAAAACTTCTCAAAGATAAAAGCCAAGCAGAAGTCACCACCCATTCTCATGTTTTACGCAGCTCTGTCTCGAAGCGTTTTGTAACAGGAACGGCCTGGGCACTTGGGAAAAACCAAAGGACAAGAACAGCACTTAATTACAGCATTAAACCATCGAGTTCCTGTTGACTGAGAGAACACAGAACCCAATAATTCAGATTTGCTTGACAAATTCATCTTCCTTTTCTCTGTTTCTGACTAGAACARGCACAGAAGGAAGAGGAGGAGTCACCAAAGGGAGCAGCTCCTTTGAAATCCTGCCCCTAACCTGCTCCTACACAATGAATTTAATTTTTTCTCTTACAGAAAAATAAGCTCCTTTTATTTCTCTCTGTGCAGTGACCCTGATCAAACCCATTCTATTGAACATGGGTGCGAGACAGGAGGAAGGTAAATTCTGTGAAGCCTCTGCCCAAATTGAAGGCTCTGTGTTCAGTGGCAAAGTGCCCCAGGAGAGCTTTCACGGATCATTGCATCCCCGAGCCTCTCTCAGCACAGCCAGGAGCACCCAGAGCTGGCTCTGCRCTTCCCAGGAGCTCCAGGCACTGGATTGGGAATGGGAGAGGGAGCAGGGAGGGAGAGGCAGACGGAAGAGAGCAGGAATTGCAGGCTGAGCTGGAAGTGTTAGGAACAGGAATCTGCTCCTCCAGGAGAAGACAACAGGATTCCATGTGGAAGGGCACAAAGAGGGAGACCTCAAACACAGCAYCTGGTGCTGGGGGCTGCAAACCTCACAGCAGCCTGAGAAAGAGCCCAAGAACAAGCKGAGAATCCCAGAATCATGCAGGATGGAAAAGCCCTCTCAGAGCATCGAGTCCAGCCATTCCCAGCCCTGCCAGGCCAGCCCTGCCCATGGRCCTGCTCTCCTTGGTGTTAAGGTGTTTCATCCTGTGAAAAATGCCTATTTTATGATTGGCTTTTCAGAAATATTAAAATGAATATTATATGTGTTGTGTTAGAAAGTAATGCTGTATTGGTTTTCTTGAGTAGTGTGTTAAATATAGATTTAAGTTGTAACATAAGGTTGGACTGGAGACTATGCTGTGTAAGATACTTTTTTTAAAGAGAGGACTCACACTGAGATAGCAGCCACAGGACTCCTAAATCTTTCAGAGAAAGAGAATTTATTACTCTATTATCAGYAGAAATYAACTTCTTCCCGCCTRYCTCAGRCCTGAAGATGCCATCAGGATTCAGAGGAAGAAGCTGACACTGCCCAGACAGAATCCTGTGTTTGAATGGAATTTATGCATCATGGATGAGGTGTATGAATATGCAACAGGCTGTTGCTTTTAAGGGTTAATRCTCTGTTAACGTGGGMCCTTTTTCGGGCTTATTTTGCCCAGAAAGAGGTACTTGGACRGTCCATWACTCTTTGTTTCTATTGTCTCATATTGTCCTAAATCCTAATTATCCAAATCATCATTAATTATATTACTATTTTTATAACCGTTTTATTACTATTAAACTTTTAAAATTTTAAAAACAAGTGATTGGTGTTTTTCACAATCCCAAGCAGCTGTCTCTCACCCAAGCATTCCCCTTCCAAAACTCCCAAAGCTTCCCCCACCTCCAAAATACCCAGAGCTTTGGGGGAGAACCAGCATGTGCAGACACAATGAGAATACAGGTGGGGTACAGGATTTTGTGGGATCCCCAAATTGATAGGGACCAGCATGTGCAGACACAATGAGAAATACAGGTGGGGTACAGGATATTAGGGATCCCCAAATTGATGGCACCAGCATGTTGCAGACCAGTAAAGAGAAAATACAGTTGGGTACAGGGATTTAGGGGATCCCCAAATTCGATGGGACCAACAATGTGCAGACACTAAGAGAATACAGGTGGGGTACAGGGGGAATTTAGGGGATCCCCAAATTGATGGGACCAACATGTGCAAACCAGTAAGAGAATTACAGGTGGTACAGGGATTTAGGGGATCCCCAAATTGATGGAACCAGCATGTGCAAACCAGTAAGAGAATTACAGGGTGGGCATGTAACAGGATTGTAGGGATCCCCAAATTGATGCGACCAAGCATGTGCAGACACTAAGAGAACTATGAAGCTAGGTACAGATTTAGATCCCCAAATTGATGGGACCAGCATGTGCAGACACTAAGAGAATACAGGTTGGGGTACAGGATTTAGGGGATCCCCAAATTGATGGGACCAACATGTGCAGACACAATGAGAATACAGGTGGGGTACAGGATTTAGGGGATCCCCAAATTGATGGGACCAGCATGTGCAGACCACAAAGAGAACACAGGCTGGGTACAGGATTTGTGGGATCCCTGGATGGATGGGACACACTGGATCAGAGCAGCCCTTCCTGCAGGCCGGGGGCTGGGAAGCACTGGGATTTTCCATGRCAGCCACCAGCACCTCCTGGCACCCCTCACCCCCAGCCCGGGCCAGCAGCAAACTCTTTAATTACAAACACCGTGCTCTAAAATTGGATAAATGCACCGGACTGCCTTTTTGGCTGTTGGCACAAAGGAGTGGGAAAAGCACTTGTGAAGGAGGGCAGAGCAAGCAGGATCTCCAGCCCCTCTCGGAATAATTGTCCCTTCATTCAGGGCCGGGGTAACCATGGCAAATAACTGCTCTGTGCTCAGCCTCCTCCTGCTCAGCCTGAATTACCTCTTCACTAACAACCACTCAGAGAACAATTAAACCGGCCTAGAAATCGGGTTTTTTTCTCCTCAGAAAGCTCAGGGATGTCCATTGACAACATTTTAAAATTTTTTCCAAGAATCTTTGCTTGTGCAGCAAATTCCAATGGCCACCACCACTCACACAAACTTATATTTATTATTTCACCCGTTAAGAGAAGAGGAAAGTGGCAGACYCAAGGAGGGGTGAGTTTCAAATGGGAGTGGGTTCAGCTGGGATTTTGGGATGAATTCTTGCTGTGAGGGAGGCGAGGCCCTGGCACAGAGAGGCAGACACTGCCCTGGCTATAGAAAAGCTCACAGGCACTGTGGTTATTCCCTGTTTGCTGACTCGAGGCCTCAGCGGTTCGGTGCCATGGGGTTCTGGAAGGAGCTGTGCCCTGCACTTTCCCGGGCTCTTTGGAAAGCCTTGGAGCCCAGCCCAGCAAGGGAGAGCCCTCCCTGCATCCTCTCCCTGCCCACAGTGGCTGGCTGGAAATTYAACAGCATTTCCAGGAGACTTCCCTTTGCAGCTCTGATGGACATCAGCTTTTGCAGATGGCTAAAAGGCACAGATAAATCAAATAGCTGGTTTGTAGCAGCACTGCAAGTATTTCAGYCTGGAGAAACCAAGTTAAAGGAAACCAGTATGAGTACCTGTTTCTAACTGGAATGGTTTGGGAAGTTTGTCCTGTTTTGGAGGRTTATTGCTGCTCCTATGAGCATCCCCCCAGCCCTCACTTACTGTGGCCACACAAATTGAATATTCAAAAACTTATGGACAGCAACAGCTACAGGACACAGGTTTCTGTTAACTTCCTTTCCTTTCCTTTCCTTTCCTTTCCTTTCCTTTCCTTTCCTTTCCTTTCCTTTCCTTTCCTTTCCTTTCCTTTCCTTTATGTTTGTTTATATCGGGAATCAGCTCTTGGTAGAATATTTTGCAATAAAAAGCTTTGAATGATTAAATGCTGAGGTTCCTCTTGGCCATTAACCAAAGCTGGCAGCCATTATTTGCTCTGAGCAAGAGCGGCGGGGGGGGGGGGGCTGGCAACAGAGATAATCCCCTCAACTGTATCAGTCCCTGCAAGAGAATGAACGTGTAAACAGCAGCGGCGATGATGTCAAAGTTCGGGGTTTGGAATGGTGCAGGAATATCACATTGCCAGCACCAGAAGCTTTTCCGCAGCAGTGGGACACTGGTGGCCTCCCTCCCTGGGCAAGCCCAGGAAGGGCATCCCCCACACCCCAGGACTGCCCAGTTCCTGTCAGCTGTTGGAACAAAAAAAATCCATTTCTGGAACCTGAGTTCATGAACGCCCTGAGTTCATTTTTCACTGGAGCTCTTGCGTTTTTTTCTAGGCCACCTGCCTTTACCCTAAATAATTCCCCCTCTGGCAGTCTCTGGCCTGTGTACAATTGACCCAATTAGTCAGATTCTCAATAGCTCCAGGCGAGTTTAATGAGGGCTCCTTTGAAGCTGGCATCCTGCGGGCTGAGGCAGTTCCCTGTTCCCTCCTTGGGAGAGCTGCTCCACTTCTCTTGCCAGTGTTTGCCTCCTCTGCCATCCCAAGGCTGCTTGGTGCGTTGGCCAGACACTGATGGGCTGGGTCTTGCTGTGGGACCGTCAGACCCTCAGGGGTTGTCCATGGTGGGTTATGGGTGGAGATGTCCAACGGGAGCTCCTTCTGCTCCCAGCACCTGCAGCACCCGCAGACTGCAGCTCCCATGGTGAGCCCAGCCCTTGCAGGAGCCCTGGGAGCTGAGATCTCTAATCCCTTTCAGGACAGGGTGTGTGGGGTGAAGCCCAGCCCTTGCAGGAGCCCTGGGGGCTGAGATCCCAATCCCTCAGGACAGGTGTGGTGGGGGTGAGGCCAGCCCTTGCAGGAGCCCCTGGCGGAGCTGAGATCTCCAATCCCTTCCAGACAGGGTGTCAAGTGGTTCTGTGGGCTGAGATCCAATTCCCTTCAGGAATTAGGGTGTGAGTGGGTTCTGGTGGCTTGAATGTGCTCAGTTCCCTCAGGACAGGGTCTGTGGGCTGGCCCTGGCGTGTCACTCTGTTCTTCTAAAGTTCTTCTAAGCCTTCTGATGTTCAGCATTTTTGTAAGGAGGGAGTTTTCTCACACACTTTTCATGTAAATAATGATTGCGTTTTGCATTCCTCTGGAGGAGAGAGAATGGATGGCTGTTGGTTTGACCAGTGTGGTTGGAGGAAGTGGCGAATTCCAATCCATGGCCACTTTTGAAATTCTATTAATAGCGAGGTCCAGAAACAAGCTACCTTTTTTGCCTGGACATCTCAGAGTGGAGTGCCATTTGCATTCCATGTCATATTGCCAACACTGGTGGGCTTGTGAAGATCTCAATCCCTTCAGCATGGGGTCTGTGGGGTGAGCTGCCTCCTGCAGGAGTTGCCCAGGCTCACAGGATGCTGTGGGGCCTGTTTCACCTCACAGGATGTGTTGGGGCCTGCCTTGCTCACAGGGATCGCTTGGGGCCTGCTTTGCACACAGGGAAAATGCTTTGGGGCCTGCTTTGCCTCACAGGGATGCTTTGGCCTGCTTTTTTGCTCACAGGCGCATGCTCTTGGGGCCTTTTTGCCTCACAGGGATGTTGTGGGGCCGGCTTGGCTCACAGCGGATGCTTTGGGCTGCTTTGCTGGGGTAACACAGGATTTGCTTGGGGCCTTGCTTTGGCCTCACAGGGATGCTTTGGTGCCTGCTTGCCAGCACAGGGATGCTTGGGCGGCCTTGCTTTGCAGCACAGGGATGCCTTTGCGGGCCTGCTTTGCAGACACACGGATGCTTTTGGGGCCTGCTTTGCAGCACAAGGGATGCTTTGGGGCCTTGCTTTGCAGGCCACAAAGGGATGCTTGGGCCTGCTTTGCAGCACAGGCGATTTTTGGCACCTGCTTTGCAGCACAGGATGCCTTTGCGGCCTGCATTGCAGCACAGGGGTTTTGGGGCCTGCTTTCGGCTCACAGGGATGTGTTGGGGCCTGCCTTGGGCTCACAGGATGTGTTGGGGCTGTGCTGGAGGGCTGGGCTGGGCTCAGGCTGGGACCAGGGGTCCCTCTCCCTGGCAGGGCCTGAAGGGCTCGGCTGTCCCCGGGCCAGGAGCTGCCTCTCTCCTGGCAGGCTTTGCTCTGCCTGCTGCCTTTTCTGCTCTGGGGTCTCTGCATCGAAACAGCCTGCCCTGGGACACAAGGTTCCAGATTCAGCTTTTACTTGATCCTCTCCTTGCCAAAACACAAGCCTCCCTCAGACCTGAGTGCTGGGCTGGCTGGCGCATGGGATCTTGTCCTTGGAGCTTCTAGAGATGGCAAATGTGTGGTTCCAGGGTCAGGAATCCTTGGAAAGCTTCAGAGGTGTAACTTGCTGCTGAGAAATTAAAGTCATCACCTGGAAAGACAATATTTACAGTACGTCTCGGCTTCATTTCATGGTCTCAGTGTAAATCCTGACTTCCACACCAAATTTATTTAATATTACCTTTGTCGCTGGAGACCTTGCTGGAGTTATTATCACTATATATTGTGATGTTTGATTATATTTCAACTTCAATTATTACCACTGGCAGACCACGGACCATGCCTGGCATCTCTCTTTATTACCCTTTGTGCTGAGCCAATTCATTTTGCCTGATGTGAGCCAGGGTGTCACACGGCAGGGGTTACCATGATTATTGTGTGCTTCCAGACTTTTTAGTGCTTGAAAAGCCTCCACCTGTTCCCCAGCTGTTATTGGAGCATGTAGTCTCACTTTGGGAGGGTTGGAGCTGTGTCTAATGCAATTCCCTCTCTGTAATCCACTGATGATAAACGTGTGGGGCCTCTGTTAATCAGCAGCTGGAAAATCTCCCGCCTCCTCTTCCTTTTTTCTGATGATAGTGTGGCAAGCCCACGAGCAGATTGCAAAATGCTGCCCTGCTCTGCTAGCTGGGACATCAAAGCAAACGTCTGATTTAAGCCCAGTAGCTCAGAGGATCAAAATCAACAGCACTGAGGTGTTGCAGGAACCAGTGAGCAGTGGCACTGTGGGATCCAGGAATGCCAGGCTGGCTTGGGCTGGAGGGACGCCTAAACCCAACCTCGAGTTTGAGATCCATTTGTTCAAGGCATCACTTTATTTGGGGTATAATTCTTAAAACTGGACAGTGTTCTAGTTGTTCTTCCTAATTCAAAACCGTGGCAATGTTCAAGAAATTCTTCATAACAGGAAGATTTTCTTCCCTCCTCCAAGTGTTCTCAATAATTCTGGCTATCATTAGCTCATGTACAGCCAAACTGCCCAACATTGCGTTGCATTTCAGTGAAACACCCTTGGCATCAACCGTGGCAACACGTTCAGGTGTTTCTCCACACCTGACCCAAAGCTGACTTGTTTCTCCAGCAGGGCTTTCGCTGGTTTGTCCCTGTGGTAAGCCTAGGGATTTGTTCAGGACAGAGTGCTGACTGTGCAACAAGACAAAAATCTGCCTTTGCCATGATGGGACTCTTCCAACATCCCAGGCCTGCAGTATCTGCGATTGGGATTTTGGTGTTTGGGTTCCTAATGGAATGGGAAGGCTGGGGACAAGATGACCCTTAAGGTCCCAAGCCTTCATTCTGGAGTCAGGGGTGAAAGTTCTCTCTTCACAGCTGTATTTAACAGCATTTAATTTTTCCAACCCTGCAGTCTAAAGAGCACAAGGGTTATCCAGCCAGTTTTGTTGTCGTCTGTGCAGCAGCGGGCTGGGCAGGGGACTGCTCCACTTTGGGATTCATTTTTGTGGGGTCCTGTTCCTGGACATGGGGTGTGGGTGTGGGGAGGGATTTGGGCTGAGCCTCAGCCCTGCTTCTGCAGTGTTTTGCCTTGAGGCCAATGCTGGCTTCAATCACTTGGGGAAAATGGGCTCGAAAGGCAGATTTTGGGCACATTATCTGCCAATTGCAAAATCATTCAGTGGAGTATTGATTCCCATCAGATTGTCCAGGAGGTTTAATAACCATAGTGCAGGTGTTCCTTTGTCCTCTATTCCATGGTTTGGGACTTCAGGCGAGTCTAGGAGTTTCAAGATCTTTAGATTGCCACCACCTTTGATCCACTGTCCAGTGTTTCAGGATCTGTTCCTCAGTGTCCTTTAACTGCAGTGTTTCCTTGGCATCCTTCCAGTTTTTAGGATCACTCCATCTGGCCAGTGTTTGCTTTTAGGATCATCCTGCTGCCAGATGTTTCCTTTAGGACTCGATCCGTCTCGCCAGTGTTTGTTTCCTTTAGGATAGTCTGCCGTCCCAGGTGGTACCTTTAGGATCGACTCTCTGGCCAGGTTTGGATTCCACCCAGCAGCATTCCCGGGCTACTGCCAGGTGTATTTGGGGCAGCCAGGGAACAGACCCAGAACGCTACCAGGCCCGTCCGCAGAATCGAGCACCGCGGCTGCTCTCGAAGATCAGAGCTCCCTCTGCTTGCAGGCAGAAATTAGCGACGGCGTTAATTGCACGTGGCACACCAAGGACAGGGCTGGATCGTGCATCTCCTGCAAACCTGGCTGCCGTGTGGTGCTTGGACTGGGGTGTGAGCAGGAGAGTCGTCCTGATGTGTGTGAGGGCTTCCAGTAAAATCTGAAACACCAGAGGAAAAATTCCTCTCCCTTCTCTGTGATTTTTAGTTCATCTCCTTATCTCTCAGTAAGTAGAAAGTATTTACTGTTGAGAGACAACTATCCATTCATGACATAACATTACTTAGCATTTTAGATATATGATGATTAACAATGTCTACAATAAATAATACCAGTGATGCCAAATAATAGTAAATAAATTAAAAAAGCAATAATTTGCTTCCAGTTAAATTAAATGCAGGTTCAAACTCGAGCTCTGAGTGTGATCCCTGGCTTTTGCTGAATATGCTGTTTAACACTCAGCTCAGGTACTGCCCCAGAGTTCCCCGTTAGGATTCTTTCTTCATCTCAGAGGAGAAGAGAGGAAATCATCATGTGAAACAACCTTGTTGCAGCAGATTGGAGCTGCCTGGTGCATTAACCACTGTCTGGAGAGAGCGCTTTCTTGGGTTTAATTGCAGCAAAGGCCGTGTGCTGTCACTCTGTAGCTGGGTGCAGCGGGCTCCTCTGCATGAGCCGTGTGCCAGTAAGGCGGCAGTAACTTGGGCAGGGATTATCATCAGTGGCAGCACAGCCATTGCCCTGGTTCAGGCAGCTCTTGCAAAGGTGTTTTTGTGATAAGCACAGGTGTTGTTCAGAGGCCTGAGGGCTGTGGGGCTCTGGGATCCCTGCGGGGCCATTCCCTAGCAAACAGCATCCAGGGGATCCCCTTGGCCTGGAGACGGAGGGCAGGTGCTTCCAGAGCTGAGGAATGCTCCAGCGAGAGCCCTGCAGAGGATCAGAGAACAGCCAGGAGCCTAGTTTTCCCTCGTGCCTGGAGAATGGCTGAGTTCACTTGTTTCTGCCGTAAATCTGCTGAGATGTCTTGGGAAGGCAAGGGCATTGGCAAAGGTGGCACAAGCTGCCATGCAGGGAGAGCCCTTCAAGTTCCTGGCTTTCCTCCAGGAACGGCACAGAGGGAGGCTCCTGGAGGGTACACAGACGGCCAAGCACCTGGGGAGGAGCAGGCACAGGCTGGGGAGATGTGCTCTGCCTTGCCAGTAACATCCCTGGGGCTGGATTCCTGAACCGCTGCTGCTGCAGGAGCGCTGCCAAAGGAATGCACCTGTTGCACAGCAAGCAGCCTCTCCCTGGCTGCAGAGGAGGCTAGCGACATCAGGTATTGCTCTCCTCCTGCTCATCCCCCACCCAGGGCTGCTTCGGTGCTGGCAGCAGGCTCCAGGAGATGCCTGGTGTTGGAACAGTGGTTCACTGGCTAGACAAAGCAGGTCCCTGTTATGACATTAAAAGCCCCAACACAGATAAAACAAAAAACCCCACCAAACACAAAATATAAAAAAAACCAGCAAAAAGTCAACAAACAGAGAAAACCAACCAACCAATATCAAACCCAGCAAGCAAACAAGAAAGTAAAGGCCAGAGAGGAAGAGAGAAAGGCTCCCAGGTGAGTTGTCAGGCAGGAGGGGATGCAGCCCCTCTCTGCTCCCTGGCCTGTGGCAGGGGAGGATGGGCTGTGGTTACTCAGATTAGGATCATCTGCTACCCTCACAGCAGCTCAGAAGCACTCCTGGCCCAGCATTATCCAGGAGGATCCCCTTGGGAACTGGGAAGCCCCATTGGATTAACTGGAGGGTAAATGCTGTCCCTGGGTGGGGTGGTGGGCATCCTGGGCACGTTTGGAGGTGAAGGGCTCCGAGTGCATGGGGAAAGGAAAGGAGCTGCGCAAAATGAGGGAAATTTTCCAAAAGAAAATTCCTCTGTCCAGGCTTAGGAAAAACGGTGCCGGGGAGTTAAAGCAGTCCTTGATCTTCCAGCCAGCCAGCAGTGAGGCTGTGAAGCACGGATGCGTGTCGTCTGTGTGAGCTGAATGGGAATTCCTGGAGCAGCTGGAGGCGCCAGCAGCCGCCCTGGCACCGAGCTGTGAGGAACACCGGAGTGCTGGGAGGCAAGCACCTTCCCCTCATTGCAATGCAGGTCAGGGCTCCCAGTAACAGCAGGAGCTGGTCACAGGTCAGTCAGCCACTGCGCTCGGAGGACTGCTCCCCACTAAAGGCAGAGGGAGAGGAACTTGGCCACAGCCTCACCAGAGTGATGCAAGTGCCTGTTACAGCCATTATTTGTAATGGTATCTAAATGTCCCAGTTTGTAACCGAATTCACCTAATTCTTCAGTGCAGCGTCAGTCAATCAATGTAGGGCTATAACTGATTCTGCCACGAAAGAGATATTGTTGAAATGGGGGATATTGAGAAAAGAAGGAGGGAAGGGAAGGAAGGAAAGGGAAGGGAAGGGAAGGGAAGGGAAGGAGGGAAGGGAAGGAAGGGAAGGGAAGGGAAGGGAAGGGGAAGGGGAAGGAAGGGAAGGAAAGGAAAGGAAAGGAAAGGAAAGGAAAGGAAAGGAAAGGAAAGGAAAGGAAAGAAAGGAAAAGGAAAGGAAAGGAAGAAAGGAAGGAAAGGGAAAGGGAAAGGAAAGGAAAGGAATAGGAAAGGAAAGGAAATGGAGGAAAGGAAAGGAAGTTAACAGAAACCTGTGTCCTGTAGCTGTTTGCTGTCCATAAGTTTTTTTAAATATTCAATTTGTGTGCCACGTGAGTGAGGGCTGGGGGATGCTCATAGGGCAGCAATAAACCTCCAAAACAGGACAAACTTCCCAAACCATTCCAGTTAGAAAACAGGTACTCATACTGGTTTCCTTTAACTTGGTTTCTCCAGCCTGAAATACTTGCAGTGCTGCTACAAACCAGCTATTTGATTTATCTGTCCTTTTAGCCATCTGCAAAAGCTGATGTCCATCAGAGCTGCAAAGGGAGTCTCCTGGAAATGCTGTTTAATTTCCAGCCAGCCACTGTGGGCAGGGAGAGGATGCAGGGAGGGCTTCCCTTGCTGGGCTGGGTCTCAAGGCTTTCCCAAAGAGCCCGGGAAGTGCAGGGCACAGCTCCTTCCAGAACCCCATGGCAACGAACCGCTGAGGCCTCGAGTCAGCAAACAGGGAATAACCACAGTGCCTGTGAGCTTTTCTTATAGCCAGGGCAGTGTCTGCCTCTCTTGTGCCAGGGCTGCCTCCCTCACAGCAAGAATTCATCCCAAAAATCCCAGCTGAACCCACTCCCATTTGAAACTCACCCTCCTTAGGTCTGCCACTTTCCTCTTCTCTTAACGGGTGAAATAATAAATATTAAGTTTGTGTGAGTGGTGTGGCCATGGAATTTGCTGCACAAGCAAAGATTCTTGGAAAAAACTTTTAAAATGTTGTCAATGGACATCCCTGAGGCTTTCTGAGGAGAAAAAAACCCGATTTTAGGCCGGTTTAATTGTTCTCTGAGTGGTTGTTAGTGAAGAGGTAATTCAGGCTGAGCAGGAGAGGCTGAGCACAGAGCAGTTATTTGCCATGGTTACCCCGGCCCTGAATGAAGGGACAATTATTCCGAGAGGGGCTGGAGATCCTGCTTGCTCTCCCTCCTTCCACAAGTGCTTTTCCCACTCCTTTGTGCCAACAGCCAAAAAGCAGTCCGGTGCATTTATCCAATTTTTAGCAGCACGGTGTTTGTAATTAAAGAGTTTGCTGCTTGGCCCGGGCTGGGGGTGAGGGTGCCAGGAGTGCTGGTGGCTGACATGGAAAATCCCAGTGTTCCCAGCCCCCGCGCCTGCAGGAAGGGCTGCTCTGATCCCGTGTGTCCCATCCATCCAGGGATCCCACAAATCCTGTACCCAGCCTGTTTCTCTTTGTGGTCTGCCACATGCTGGTCCATCAATTTGGGATCCATCTCTCTCTTTAGCCTCATTGATTGACTGACCGCTGCACTGAGATTCGGTGAATTCGGTTACAAACTGGGCATTTGATKACCATTACAAATATGGCTGTAAGCAGGCATTGCACACTCTGGTGAGGGCTGTGCCAGTCCCTCTCCCCCTCTGCAGTGGGGAGCAGCTCTCCCAGCCCGTGCTGCTGGACTGTGCCRGCTCCTGCTGTTCTGGGGAGCCCTGACCTGCATTGCAATGGGGAGGGAAGGGCTGCTCCCAGCACTCGGGTGTTCCCTCAGCTCGGTGCCAGGGCYGGCTGCTGGCCTCAGCTGCTCCAGGAAATTCCCATTCAGCTCACACAGACCCCACATCCGTGGTGCACAGCCTCACTGCTGCGTGGCTGGAAGATCAAGGATGCGTTTAACTCCCCGGCACTC
Source organism: Sporophila hypoxantha (assembly GCA_002167245.1). Lineage (NCBI taxonomy): Eukaryota > Metazoa > Chordata > Aves > Passeriformes > Thraupidae > Sporophila > Sporophila hypoxantha. The sequence continues at coordinate 712,889 of NDFG01000051.1, read as the reverse complement.
GTTTCCTAAGCCTGGACAGAGGAATTTTCTTGGAATTTCCCTCATTTGCCGCAGCTCCTTTCCTTCCCCACTGCACTCGGGGCCCTTCACCCTCCAAACTGCCAGGAGCCCACCAGCCCCACCCAGGGACAGCAGGTTACCTCCAGTTARATCCAATGTGGCTTCCCAGTTCCCAAGGGGATCCTCTGGGATAATGCTGGGCCAGGAGTGCTCTGATGCTGTGAGGGTGCAGATGATCCTAATCTGAGTTACCACAGCCCATCCTCCCCTGCCACAGGCAGGAGCAGGAGGGGCTGCATCCCCCTCCTGCTGACAACTCACCTGGGAGCCTTTCCTCTCTGTCTCTCTGCCTTTATTTCTTGTTTGCTTGCTGGGTTTGATATTGGTTGGTTGTTTCTCTGTTTGTTGACTTTTGCTGGTTTTTTTTTTTAATGTGTTTGTGGGTTTTTTTGTTTTATCTGTGCTGGGGTTTTATGTCATAACAGGGGACCTGCTTTGTCTGCCAGTGAACAACTGTTCCACACACCAGCATCTCTGGAGCTGCTGCCAGCCCCGAGCAGCCCTGGGTGGGGGAGAGCAGGAGGAGAGCAATACCCTGATGTCCAGCCCTCTCTCTGCAGCCAGGGAGAGGCTGTTGCTGTGCACACAGGTGCATTCCTTTGGCAGCCTCCTGCAGCAGCAGCGGTTCAGGATCCAGCCCCAGGGAGTTACTGCAAGGCCAGAGCACATCCTCCCAGCCTGTGCCTGCTCCTCCCCAGGTGCTGGCCTCTGTMACCCTCCAGGAGCTCCTCTGTGCCCGTTCCTGGGAGGAAAGCAGGAARTGAAGGGCTCTCCCTGCATGGCAGCTGTGCCACCTTTGCCAATGCCCTGCTCCCAGACATATCAGCAGATTTACCAGAACAAGTGAACTCAGCCATTCTCAGGCACAGGGAAACTACAGCTCCTGGCTTCTCTGATCCCTCTGCAGGGCTCTCCTGGAGCATTCCCAGCTCTGGGAGCACCTGCCCTCCATCCCAGGCAGGGGATCCCCTGGGATGCTGTTTGCAGGGAATGGCCCCGCAGGGACTCCCAGAGCCCCACAGCCCCAGCCCTCTGAACAAACCTGTGCTTATCACAAAAACACTTTGCAGAGCTGCCTGAACCAGGGCAATGGCTGTGCCTGCCACTGATGYTAATCCCTGCCCAATTACTGCCCCTTTACTGGCACAGCCATGCAGAGGAGCCCCTGCACCCAGCACAGAGTGACAGCACCTGGCCTTTGTGCAATTAAACCCCAGAAAGGCTCCTCTCAGAKGTGTAATGCACCAGGCAGCTCCAATCTGCTGCAACAAGGTTGTTTCTACATGATGTTTCCCTCTTCTCCTCTGAGATGAAGAAAGAATCCCTAACTGGGGAAATCTGGGGCAGTACCCTGAGCTGGTGTTAAACAGCATWTCAGCAAAGCCAGGGATTCACACCAGACTCGAGTTTGAACCTGCCAATTTKAATTACTGAAGCAATKTATTGCTTTTTAATTTYTTTAATATTATTTGCATCACTGTATTATTATTGTAGACATATGTACACATATATCTAAAATGATAAGTAATGTTATAGATGGATAGTTGTCTCTCACAGTAATACAATTTCTATTACTGAGAGATAAGGAGATGAACTAAGAAATCACAGAGAAGGAGAGGAATTTTCCTCTGTGTTTCAGATTTACTGGAAGCCCTCACACACACAGGAGACCRTCCTGCTCACACCCCATCCCAAGCACCACACGCAGCCAGGTTTGCAGGGAGATGCAGATCCAGCCCTGTCCTTGGTGTGCCAGTGCAATTAACGCCGTCGCTAATTGCCTGCAAGCAGAGGGAGCTCTGACTCTTCCGAGAGCAGCCGCGGTGCTCGGATTCTCGGGACGGGGCCGGTGCTCTGGGCTCTGTCCCTGGCTGCCCCAAAATCCACCTGGCAGTGCCCGGGAATGCTGCTGGGGGAATCAAACCTGGCCAGAGGAGCGATCCTAAAGGTACACCTGGGACCAGGACTGATCCTAAAGGAAACACCTGGCCAGAGGAGTGATCCTAAAGGAAACACCTGGGACCAGGATTGTCCTAAAGGAAACACCTGGCCAGAGGAGTGATCCTAAAGGAACACCTGGGACCAGGATTGTCCTAAAGGAAACACCTGGGACCAGGATTGATCCTAAAGGAAACACCTGGAAATAGGAGCAATCCTAAAGGAAATATCTGGGACTGGCAACCATCCTAAAGAAAACATCTGGCACTGAGAATGGTCCTAAAGGAAACACCTGGAAATAGGAGCGATCCTAAAGGAAACACCTGGCACTATGATTGATCCTAAAGGAAACACCTGGCACTAGGAACAATCCTGAATGGGGACCAAATGCCATTTACTGCCCAGTGGAAAATGCCATTTTTTGGTGCAAATTTCTGGCAGAAATGTGCCCAAAATCTGCCTTTGAGCCCATTTCCCCAAACGTGATTGAAGCCAGCATTGCCTCAAGGCCAAACACTGCAGAGAAGGGCTGAGGCTCAGCCCAAATCCCTCCCCACACCCCAACCCCATGTCCAGGACAGGACCCCACAAAAATGAATCCCAAAGTGGAGCAGRCCCTGCCCAGCCCTGCTGCTGCACAGAGACACAAAACTGGCTGGAAACCCTGTGCTCTTTTACAGACTGCAGGGTTGGAAATAATTAACATTGCTGTTATAAAGCTGTGAAGAGAGAACTTCACCCTGATCCCAGAATGAAGGCTTGGGACCTTAAGGGTCATCTTGTCCCAGTCCTTCCATTCTCCATGGAACCCAAACACCAAAATCCCAATGCAGATACTGCAGCCTGGGATGTTGTAGAGTCCTCATGGCAAAGCAGATTCTTGCCTCTTGTTGCACAGTCAGCTCTGTCCTGAAAAATCCCACCCTGGCTTCACAGGGACAAACAGCGGAAAGCCCCTGGAGAAAACAATCAGCTTTTGGTCAGGTGTGGCAGAAACCCTGACGTGTGCCACTGGTTTGATGCCAGGGGTTCACTGAAGGCACGAATGTGGCAGTTTGGCTGTACATGAGCTAATGCTACCAGAATTATGAGACACTTGGAGGGGGAAGAAAATCTTCCTGTTATGAAGAATTTCCTTGAACATGCCACGGGTTGAATTAGGAAGAACAATTAGACACAGTCCAGTTTTAGAATTATACCCCAAATAAAGTGGATGCCCTTGAACAAATGGGCAAACCAGGTGGGTTTAGGGTCCCTCCCAGCCCAGCRCAGCCTGGCATTCCCTGATCCCACAGTGCCACTGCTCACTGGTTCCTGCACACCTCAGTGCTGTTGATTTTGACCTCTGAGCTACCTGGGCTTAAATCAGAGTTTGCTTTGATGTCCCAGCTGAGCAGAGCAGGCAGCATTTGCAATCTGCRGTGGGCTGCACACACATCCAGAAAAAAGGAGAGGAGCGGGAGATTTCCAGTGCTGATAACAGAGCCCCACGTAATCAGTGGGATTACAGAGAGGAATTGCATTAGACACAGCTCCAACCCTCCCAAAGTGAGACACATGCTCCAATAACAGCTGGGGAACAGGTGGAGGCTCAAGACAAAAAGTCTGGAAGCACAGCAATAAATCATGGAACCTGCCCGTGTGACACCCTGGCTCCATCAGGCAAAATGAATTGCTCAGCACAAAGTGTAATAAAGAGAGATGCCAAGGCATGGTCGTGTCTGCCAGTGGTAATTTGAAGTTGAAATATAATCACACACAATATATATGATAAATAACTCCAGACAAGGTCTCCAGTGACAAAGGTAAATAATAAATTTGTGTGGAAGTCAGGATTTACACTGAGACCATGAAATGGAAGCWGAGAGYTACTGTAAATATTGTRCTTTCCAGGTGATGACTTTAATTTCTCAGASAAYCACCTCTGAAGCTTTCCCAAGGATTTCCTGGACCTGGAACCCACACATTTGCCATCTCTAAAGCTCCAGGACAAGATCCATGCTGCCAGCCAGCAGCCAGCACTCAGGTCTGAAGGGAGGCATGTGTTTGGCAAGGAGAGGATCAGTAAAAGCTGAATTCTGGAACCTTGTGTCCCAGGGCCAGGCTGTTCCATGGCAGAGCCCAGAGCAGAAGGCAGCAGGCAGAGCAAAGCCCTGCCAGGAGCAGAGGCAGCTCCTGGCCCGGGGACAGCCCGAGCCCTTCAGGCCCTGCCAGGGAGGGACCCCCTGGTCCCAGCCTGAGCCCAGCCCAGCCCTCCAGCACAGCCCCAAACATCCTGTGAGCCAAGGCAGGCCCCAACACATCCCTGTGAGCCGAAAGCAGGCCCCAAAACCCCTGTGCTGCAATGCAGGCCCAAAGAGCATCCTGTGCTGCAAAGCAGGTGCCAAAAATCCCTGTGCTGCAAAGCAGGCCCCAAGCATCCCTGTGGCTGCAAAGCAAGGCCCCAAAGCATCCCTGTGCTGCAAACAGGCCCCAAGCATCCGTGTGCTGCAAAGCAGGCCCCAAAGCATCCCTGTGCTGCAAAGCAGGCCCCAAGCATCCCTGTGCTGCAAGCAGGCCCAAAGCATCCCTGTGAGCAAAGCAGGCCCCAAGCATCCCTGTGTTAGCAAAGCAGCCCCAAAGCATCCGCTGTGAGCCAAGCAGGCCCCACAAGCATCCCTGTGAGGCAAAAAGGCCCCAAGAGCATCCCTGTGAGCAAAGCAGCCAAAGCATCCCTGTGAGGCAAAGCAGGCCCCAAAGCATTTTCCCTGTGCTGCAAAGCAGGCCCCAAGCATCCCTGTGAGCCAAGGCAGGCCCCAACACATCCTGTGAGGTGAAACAGGCCCCAAAGCATCCCTGTGAGCCTGGGCACTCCTGCAGGAGGCAGCTCACTCCCACAGACCCCATGCTGAAGGGATTGAGATCTCACAGCCCACCAGTGTTGCAATATGACATGAATGAATGGCACTCCACTCTGAGATGTCCAAGGCAAAAAAGGTAGGTTGTTTCTGGACCTCGCTATTAATAGAATTTCAAAAGTGGCCATGGATTGGAATTGCCACTTCTCCAACCACACTGGTCAAACCAACAGTCATCAATTCTCTCTCCTCCAGAAAGGAATGCAAAACCAATCATTATTTACATGAAAAGTGTGTGAGAAACTCCCTTTACAAAAATGTGAACATCAGAAGGCTTAGAAGAACTTTAGAAGAACAGCAGTGACACGGCCAGGGCCAGCCCACAGACCCTGTCCTGAGGGAATCTCGAGCACATTCAAGCTCACCAGAACCCACTCACACCCTAATTCCTGAAGGAATTGGATCTCAGCCCACCAGAACCACTTGACACCCTGTCCTGAAGGATTGAGATCTCAGCTCCCCAGGCGGCTCCTGCAGGGCTGGCCTCACCCCCACCACACCTGTCCTGAGGGATTGGGATCTCAGCCCCCAGGGCTCCTGCAGGGCTGGGCTCCCCCACACACCCTGTCCTGAAGGGATTGAGATCTCAGCTCCCAGGGCTCCTGCAGGGCTGGGCTCACCATGGGAGCTGCAGCTCTGCGGGTGCTGCAGGTGCTGGGAGCAGAAGGAGCTCGTGGACCAATCTCCACCCCATTACACCCACCATGGACAACCCCTGGAGGGTCTGACCTCCCACAGCAGACCCAGCCCCATCAGTGTCCTGGCCAAGCACCAGCAGCCTTGGGATGGCAGAGAGCAAACACTGGCAAAGAAGTGGAGCAGCTCTCCCAAGGAGGGAACAGGGAACTGCCTCAGCCCCAGGATGCAGCTTCAAAGGAGCCCTCATTAAACCCGCCTGGAGCTGATTGAGATCTGACTAATTGGGTCTATTGTACACAGGCAGAGACTGCAGAGGGGAATATTTAGGGTAAGGCAGGTGGCCTAGAAAAACGCAGAGCTCCAGTGAAAAATGAACTCAGGTGCGTTCATGAACTCAGGTTCCAGAAATGGATTTTTTTGTCCACAGCTGGACAGGAACTGGGCAGTCTGGGGTGTGGGGGATGCTTCCTGGGCTGCCCAGGGAGGGAGCCAGTGTCCCACTGCTGCAGGAAAAGCTTCTGTGCTGGCAATGTGATATTCCTGCACCATTCCCAAAACCCCGAACTTTGACATCATCCCGCTGCTGTTTACACTTCATTCTCTTGCAGGACTGATTACATTGAGGGATTATCTCTGTTGCCCCGCTCTGCTCAGAGCAATATAATGGCTGCCAGCTTTGGTTAATGGCCAAGAGGAACCTCAGCATTTAATCAATTTCAAAGCTTTTTATTGCAAAATATTCTACCAAGAGCTGATTCCCATTATAAACAAACAT
>NDFG01000051.1:666220-697465 GCA_002167245.1 Sporophila hypoxantha | reverse complement strand
AGCTGCAGCTCTGCGGGTGCTGCAGGTGCTGGGAGCAGAAGGAGCTCGTGGACAATCTCCACCCCATAACCCCACCATGGACACCCCTGGAGGGTCTGACCTCCCACAGCAGACCCAGCCCCATCCCAGTGTCCTGGCCAAGCACCAGCAGCCTTGGGATGGCAGAGAGCAAACACTGGCAGAAGAAGTGGAGCAGCTCTCCCAAGGAGGGAACAGGGAACTGCCTCAGCCCCAAGGATGCAGCTTCAAAGGAGCCCTCATTAAACCCGGCCTGGAGCTGATTGAGATCTGACTAATTGGGTCTATTGTACACAGGCAGAGACTGCAGAGGGAGAATATTTAGGGTAAGCAGGTGGCCTAGAAAAACCCAGAGCTCCAGTGAAAAATGAACTCAGGTGCYTTCATGAACTCAGGTTCCAGAAATGGATTTTTTGTCCACAGCTGGACAGGAACTGGGCAGTCTGGGGTGTGGGGGATGCTTCCTGGGCTGCCCAGGGAGGGAGCCAGTGTCCCACTGCTGCAGGAAAGCTTCTGGTGCTGGRAATGTGATATTCCTGCACCATTCCCAAAACCCCGAACTTTGACATCATCCCGCTGCTGTTTACACTTCATTCTCTTGCAGGGACTGATTACATTGAGGGGATTATCTCTGRTGCCTCGCTCTGCTCAGAGCAATAAATGGCTGCCAGCTTTGGTTAATGGCCAAGAGGAACCTCAGGCATTTAATCAATTTCAAAGCTTTTTATTGCAAATATTCTACCAAGAGCTGATTCCCATTATAAACAAACTATGGAGTGAAAATGAAGAGAACTGTTCTCCCCTCCCCTGGGAAATTGCAATCCAGCACAGCCCTGCCTTTCCAAGGGACGGGAGCTTCTGCTGCTCAGGGCACACAGAGATCTGCGTGTGAAAAAAGCCATTCAAATAAATAAATGAGTGGCACGTGTGGAAAACGATGAGCACTCCACACCTGAGGCCCGGTTTGCAGAATTACCCATGCAAAATGTGCAATTGTGTGAGCTACTGACTAATTACCTGATTTGCATARGCAATGTAATTGGAGCTGGGCCCTTCCCGCAGGGATTGCAGGGCCATTCCAGGGGATGGGAAACATTCCCATTCCAAGGGGTGGGATTCATTTCCAAGGGGTGGGAACATTCCCATTCAAGGGATGGAAACATTCCAAGGGATGGGAACATTTCTGTTCCAAGGGATGGGAACATTCCAGTTTCCAGGGATGGAACATTTCCCATTCCAAGCGGGGTGGCGATCATTCCAAGGGGTGGGAAACATTCCCATTCCAAGGATGGGAACATCCAAGTGGCATGGCGACAATTCCCATTCCAGGGATGCGGAACATTCCCATTCCAAGGATGGAATCATTCCCGTTCAGTTGGATGGGAACATTCCAAGGGATTGGGAACAGTCCCGTTCCAGGGATGGAACATTCCGTTCCAAGGGATGGGACATTTCCAAGCGGATGGAACAGTCCCCCCGTTTGCTCAAGGATGGTTGAAATCCCTTCCAAGGGATGGCGAAACATTCCTGCCTGCTGCAGGAAGGGAATGACCTGACCCCCAGGTTCTCAGCTTCCCAAAGTTTCCCAGAAGTTCAGCGCTAAAGCACCAGGGCAGATGCAGGGGAGAACAAGCCTCTCCTGGCAGGTCCGGGCAGAGCCAGCACATCCCTGGGGGTGGGCTCTGCATCCTGCTGGGGCTGTGGGATATCAGCAGGCCCTGCTGGAGAGACGTGCCCCACAAAACAACCCATAAACACCCCATAAAACACCCCCATAGAACTACTCATAGAACACCTATAAAACACCCCATAGAACACCCATAAAACACCCCATAAACACCCCACAGAAACACCCATAAAAACATCCCATAGAACAGCTATTTAGAACACCCATAGAACAACCCATAAAACAACCCCATAAACACCCCAAAAAACACCCATAAAACTACCCCAAAAAACACCCATAGGACACCATAGCACACCGCAGCCCTCGCACCCCCAGTACAAACCAGGCGTGCTCAGTGCCAGGGACAAGGAGACAACCCACTGCAGGGACAGGAGGGACAGGAGGGCTCACAGTGGAGCTGCTCAGTGGGGTGGTGGCACCTGGGCAGAACCTGGGCTGGCTGAGTCCCTTTTCCAATAGCCTCAATAGTTCTGTGCTTCTCTTTTTGGAACCTTCCTGAGCCAAGTCCCTGTGGGWATCCACAGTTCCAGAGCACACTTCCCAACGCCTGGAGATGCTCCCAGTGTTGCACCAGCCAGCCTGACCCCAGCAGGAGAACGAATCCCAGAATCCCAGAACTGTGAAGGTTGGGAAGATCTCCAGGATCCTCAAGTGCAGATTTTGTCTGCACACCCCCCTGCCCACAGGGACACCACAGAGTGCCATTGCCACACATTTTCTGAACACCTGCAGGGACAGGGACTGCCCCGCTGCCCTGGGCAGCCCCTTCCAATGGGAGCAGCGATAACTTTATTTTTATGTATTTCTAAACCCTGAGGATTATCATGCACATGTTCCTGTTGAGCTTCCAAGGAACCAAAGCAGTTCCCTTGGGGAGGTCTGATTTTTTATTCCATTAGATTTCCCTTGATTTAATTGTGTCTCACTAAACAGATCGCTGTGACAAACWCATGCACAAACTGCATTCCAAGAGGTTTTTTCCCCCTGCTATAATTAATTCTCTCTATGACATATAAAAGATAACCAGCACTGAGAAGGGAGTGTTGTTGACCAGAAGCAAATCAACAGTTACACCTAAAAATGCAACTAAAAATATGTCAGGAAGAAATACGTCGGGAAAAGCTAAACAGGTCACTCAGGGAATGCTGAATGTGAAACTGACCTCTTGCAAATGGATCTCTTTTGGAAAACAGAAGCAGAAATTCCTGCCCCAGTGTAATATTGTGCCCCCAGCCCCARGGGGAAGCTGGGACAGGGAGCTGGTGTGTGGGAATAGCCAGGGACAGRTCCAGAGCCTGGCAGTGGGCAGGGACCTTTCCTGATATTTGCTATTKATTATTAATTATTTATTGGTCTCCTCCGCACAGCGTGCAATGGAAACTCTCTGGTGTGCTGACCCTGGAGCTGTGGATCTGCCASGTGCCCAGGCTGTCCATGGAGCAAATCTCTGCTGTGCCCTGCTCCAGGCTGGGCTGTCCCTGCACAAATCCCTGCTCCACTCCCATCCCCAGCCTTTCCTTGCCCACCAACAGGAAAACTCCTGCCCGAGGAAGAGCCGGGCTGCAATCGATCCAGGCCCGGCTGTCAATAAATTCATTTTCTGTGAGCAAGAGCAGCGCTGTGCCCAGCACCAGGGCTGGCATGACAAAGCTCTGGCCCTGACTGGGTTCCAGGGCCAGTGATGGATGAGGGTTCAGCCTCCAGCCCCTTCTGCTCACGGATGCATTTATTGATCCGGAAAAATTACTCAGCCTAAATTTTCCTGTGCTGCTCTCCAGTCCTGAGGTTTATAGCACAAAGTACCACAGCACTCCAACAGAAGTAAATCTTTACAACCAATACTGTGACAACTGCAGCTTCTCCCAGCAACACTGGGGCAAGAATTAAAAATTCACAGCCAAAAAAAAGAGGGTGGATGTGACCATGCCTCCCCTGGCACAATKTGAGGCTGTTTCCTCTCATCAAACAGGAYAGGCCAATATTTGTAAAATAATTTAGCTGTGAAAAGAAGCAAGCAGTAAACTGAGTGACAATGACAGAAATTCGATTTTCTCCATTGAAGCACAGAAGTGCCTCCAGTGTCTGTTTGTCTGTTTGTCCAGGTGGGCTCTGAAATGCTTCGCTCTGTCTGCTCTGGGCCTGTCAGAGGGATCTGCTCCTTTCCCTCACAAACCAACCACCTGAATCCCCCAGTAATTTGCCTCCTTGCAATTCATATTTTAGTGCATTAAAAGTCTGCACCCGAATGTCTTGAGCTGAGGAGATTTTCAAGATTTCTCCTGCCATTCATTTGTTGTCCTTCAATATTAATTTGCATCCCCAGTGAAGCTGACAGCTGTCAGGAGGAACAAACCCTTCCACCTGCAACGATCCCATGAATTTGGAACTGACACACTTGGACTCAGGAAGAAAAAACCTCTTCAGTTGTGGGTTTGGGGTTTGTTTTTTTAAGGAATGCATAATGAGAAAAGAATTCTGGCCGAGGTTTCTCCATTAATGCTGGAGGGGTAAGTGACTGGAATAGGAAATCTTTGCACTACCCAGGTTTCTGGGAATTGCAGAGAATGGATTCAAAGGAGAACATTTTCTAAGTCCCTGTCAGGAAGATTTTAGGCCACYTGTGGGCGAGTTTCTCGGCAGGGTGAGCAGCCTTTCCACACATATTTTCCCTTTGGCTGCAGGTCCCTGGGCTGCTCTGATCACAGCAGCTTGCTCTTCCCAGCAGAACTGATCCACACTGATTGTGTCTCAATGAAACAGGAAGATTTTCCACCACAGTGCAATCACAGCCGATTTCTCACACTTTGTTTCTCAAACTAACATTTAGTTTGCACCAGTGTTTTATTTTTTAATGGAGTAGGAATAAAACATCTCAATCTTCTCAGAGCAAGCTATAAAAGCTGGAGTGAAAAACAACAGAAAAGGAATGAGGCATCGGCCCAATGAGGAAAAATCTCTGGCCACATTTGCCCACATCAGAGCCTGTCAGAATGGATCTGGGGGGTTTGAGCAGAGAACACAAAGCTGCAGAGCCATCAAGGCAGTGTTTAACTGCACTGGTGTTGTTCCTCCTTTTCTGATTGCCTGTGCTGGCAGGGGCTGCCAGGTGAGCTGGGGTGGTGCTCAGGGCTGCAGCTGGGGCCATGGGGCTGGAAGGAYAACCCCAGCAGGAGCTGCCTGGGCAGAGCCCCTGGGACAAACAGCCCTGAGGGCAGCCCCTGTGCCAGCCACAGAGCCAGAGAACCCCACACTGGGCTGGGAGGGACCTCAGAGCCACCCAGTGCCKCCCTGCCATGGCAGGGACACCTCCCACTGTCCCAGGCTGCTCCAGCCCCAATGTCCAGCCTGGCCTTGGGCACTGCCAGGGATCCAGGGGCAGCCACAGCAAATCTGGGAATTCCATCCCAGCCCCTGCCCACCCTGCCAGGAACAATTCCCAATTCCCAATCTCCCATCCAGCCCTGCCCTCTGGCACTGGGAGCCATTCCCTCCTGTGTGCTGTCCCTCCATCCGTGTCCCCAGCCCCTCCCTGCCCCCCCTGCCCAGGCTGTTTGACCAGGCCAGGACACAAACCCCTCTCACTGCAGCTCACACTCCACTCACAGCACAGAAACCTGCACATAAATCTGGGGGCTTTCCTTCTCCCAGCCTGGCTGTCCCTGGCGCTGGGGCTGAGCCAGAGCAGCACAGGGGGAGCAGGGATGGCAATGGGAGCAGGCTGTGAATCCATCAAGGTTTCATTTGTGCTCCCAGCCCCAGCAGCTGCTCCCCTCCTGCAGAGGCAGGTGCTGTGCAGGGATGATATTGATGCTAAAGCAACAGGCCATTTGCTGATAACTCRGCTCGCTACCACGCCTCATCAAAAATACTTCCAAATCTCCCAAAGTGTTCAGCTGGGAAACAAAGTTCAACAAAGAAAAATGGTATTTTGAGAAGAAGAGGAGAGAAACAAATCTTTTTCTTGCTTGCTTTCATTCCACAATCCACAATCTTMAAAAAAAAAATCATGCTTCAAGTAAAGGCAAAAACAAAAGACACTTAACTTCTTCTAAAATATAGAGAAATATTTGTTAGTTGAGAAAAACAATTCCAGAGAGTTGGTCACTGAGTGCTTTGTAATCCTGAARTGCAGTGCATTAAAACTCAGTAACCCCAACACACCCCTGCAGCCAGGTATCTGCACAGCTCCTCCAGGCCAGTGATCTTGAAGAGAGAGCTGATTGGAGTGTGTGCTGGAAACCAAGTGGAGCTGCTGATGTCAAACCCTTGTGGGGTTTGCAGTGTCCTGCCAGGAAAGCAGATGATCCAAGGGTAACCACGGGAGGGGTCAGAGGGAGCACTGCACACACTGAAACTGTTTGTGACCAGTGCTGGAAAATCCACCAAAGCACAGGCTTTCCCAGAAACACTGCCCCATCCCAGGGCTCCATCCACCCTGCTCCCACCCAGACAACACCCCCTGGGCTGGGGAGGGCTCTGCCAATGGTTCTGGGCCTCTCTCGTAGATTCTTGTGCCTCTATAAGATGGGTTTGTGCCTCTGTAAGATGGGTTTGTGCCTCTGTAAGATGGTTTGTCCCTCTATAAGATGTTTGGTCCTCTATAGGATGGTTTGTCCCTCTATAGGATGGTTTGTCCCTCTATAGGATGTTTGTGCCCAATAGGCATGGTTTGCCCTCTATAGGATTGTTTGTCCCTCTATAGGAGTATGGGTTTGTCCTCTAATAGATGGTTTGTGCCTCTATAGATGGTTGTGCCTTATAGGATTGGTTTTGTCCTCTGTAGATGGTTTGTCCCTCTATAGATGGTTTGTCCCTCTATAAAGATGGTTTGTCCCTCTATAGGATGGTTTGTCCTCTATAAGCTGGTTTGTGCCTCTATAGGATGGTTTGTCCCTCTATAGGATGGTTTGTGCCTCTATAAATGGGTTTGTGCCTCTCTAGGATGGTTGTCCCTCGTGTAAGATGGTTTGTCCTCTCTAAGGCGTTTTGTCCCTCTATGGATGTTTGTCCCTCTATAGGATGGTTTGTCCTCTCTGAGCAGTTTTGTCCTCTATAAGCTGGTTTGTCCCTCTATAGGATGGTGTTGTGCCTCTCTGTTTGTCTCACAGGGAAAGACCCAGGGTTCCTCAGTGCTCTCTGACAGCTGATAAACTCGGAAGAACCGAAAGTATTAAACCCATAAATTCCTCTCCAGATTCAATTGAGAGGCTCACAGAGGTGATAGAAGCGTCTGGTGCTGCCTCACTGATAAATGCCACAGTTCAGCACCAGGGTGGGGCTGCCTGGCAGTGGCTCCAAGGAGCACTCTGGAGGGGCTCAGCAGCAGGGGCTGGTGTTGGCACAGCTGGCACAGCTGGGCAGGCACGGCCCGCAGGAGCAGGGTGCCTCTGGTCCCMGGGGCAGCCAGCTCCTCCTCCTCCRCCTGGCTGCAGCTSTGCTCTGCCACAGCTCCCCAAGGCTCCTCTCAGTGCCAGGAGAGGCTCTCTCAGCCGTGCAGAGCTGCTCTCATTGCTAGTGCAGAGTGAGCTGGGCAGGCACTGACAGCACCCTGCAATTCCAGGGGGGAATCAAACCCCACTCCTCTTTTTCTGCGTCCCATGGATCTCCTTCACAGCACGAGAGGAATAATTTGATTTCTCAAAGCAAGGTGGTGTGGGGTTCTCTGGAAACCTCCCAGTGACAGCTCCCATGGCACCTTGCCCACAGCAAGGCTGAAGCCAAGGCAGGTACAAACACCTTGGGGTCACAGTCACACAAGACAAGGGCAGTTGTCACAGACYTTTCTTTTATGAAAAATCCTCTCTCAGGATTTTTCCTGCTGAAGCTGAGAAGTTCAGCAACAAGACATAAACAATAGGTTATCTGCTGCTGTGGAAMGCAACAGGTCCATCTGGATTGGCCCARCTTGGATGTTTGTAGTTAGTGGCCAATCCAGGACTGAATTCMCTCWGACAGAGTTGGAGAGASCTCCTTTGTTTTCATTCTTTACTTTTCTATTCTTAGGTTAGGTAGCAAGCTTCTGTAAACTCTCCTTTCTTTTCCTTTTTAGTATAGCGTATAGTATATGTATATATCATAAAATAATAAATCAAGCCTTCTGATKATGGWGTCAAAGATCTCGTCTCTTCCTTCACCCAAGACCCCTTGTGACAACCACCACAGGCAGTGGCTGGAGGGCAGGCATGGATGGGAGYTTGGGYACTGGGAATTGRTCCTGGCAGGGTGGGCAGGCCCTGGCACAGCTGGGGCTGCCCCTGCATCCCTGGCAGTGCCCAGGGCCAGGCTGGACACTGGGACACCCTGGGGCAGTGGGAGCTGTCCCTGCCATGGAYCAGTGCAATGGGATGASTTCAAGGTCCCTCCCAACCCAACSCAGTCTGGGATCCTGTGACACTAACAGGAATAATGAATCTGTCTCTCTTCAGATTCACAAATGTCTCTGGGGACTCTCAGCCACAACCCAGGCATTCCTGTGCAGATAATGCAGTTCAAAATGCAGGCAGATCCAAATGCTGGTATTAAAAACACATTAAATGAAAATAAATGAGRGTGTGGGTGGAGAATTTGGGATGCCAGAGCCCCGAGCTCAGCTCACATCCATCTCTGCCTGCAGCCTGTCCCACGCTGGCAGCAGAGCCTCATTTCATATTTTACACTCATTCTCCTTCTAAACCACTGAAATTGCCCTCYCTGCATTGACAGCAGTGGAGCTTTATTAAGTTGCCTCAAAGTCTTGCTCTTCATATTTATTCTCTGCCTGTTGCTCACACAAAGCAATCACCAGGCTGGGTGAGAGCTCTGGGGAGTGTTTATGGACATGTCAGCAGCACCCACCTTAAATAAAACCACACTCACTCCAGATTGCTGAGATTGCCTGGGAAATGAGTGCAGGAGATGGGAACTCAGATGTACAGAACCTGCTTTTGGGCTCAGATGAAAAGAACCAGGTGAARCTATTCTCTAATTCTGACAGAAGTCACAACTCCCACTTGTGTTACCAAACTTCACTCTCATTTGTGGGAAGGAAATGGAACATTCAGGTGGCAAGGAAGGCACAGACACGTTCCAGGGCCAGCCTCACTGCTGGCATTTTTTTCTCTACAGACAACATCCGTGGCCAGACTAAAAATGACTCCTGAAGGGCCCAAGGAAATAAAAAAGGGATTTAGGACGTGGCTACTCAGCAATATTGACTAATTTATCACTGAAATAGCACAAATTAGTCACTGAGACAACTGTCAGGAAGAGAAAAGGTGTCTGTGTTCCTCTGGAAGCAGCTCTGGAGCAAAGCCCTGCTTTGTGCAGGAGCACAGAAGGGAAAGTCAGGGGAGCCAGGCTGGGGCAGCTGCAGCTCCAGGGCAGTAAATCCAGTCCCAGGGGGTCCCTCCCAGCACAGGCACCCACCATGCCTCGTGTTCCTAATAATGCACTGAGCGAGGGAAATCTCAGCAGGAAGAGGTAAGAGGGACCTCAGATCTGTTTTCCCATTCAAGATCAAGCCCAGATGGATCACCCTGGAAAGCTGGAGCAGCTCCCTGGAGCCRTGCAGGACTGAACTTCCCTCTCCTGAGTCATCCATTGCCCTGCTTTGGCCCTGGGCACAAACAAGCTTCTGTTCCAGCCCTTGCCATGGTTCCCATTGCCACTGGCAGTGGCTGGAGCAGCAGATCCTGGCTCTGCCCCTGCCCATGGCAAGGTCTGGCCCTTTCCAGCCAGGCTGCAGCCCTTCATTCCTGCTTGRTCTAGAGAGAGCAGGAGGAGCTCTGGGCTCCTGCTGGGCCCTGTCCAGCCCAGCAGGTTGGACAATTCTGTGGTTCCAGGTTTGGCTTTTTTGGTGTGAACTGTCCACACGTGAGGTAGATCCAGCTCCTGGGCATTCCCAGATGACAGGGGGGAGGGAAAAATTTCCTTTTCCTTTAATCTGAAAGCTCTTGGATTTCTAATCTGAGGAACAAAGATTTCCACTGCTTATAGAATCTGAGGGCAGASTCCTGTGCCCTGGGATTTCCATGGCATCAAGATTCCACCATGGCAGACTCCAGAAGGGCAGAAGACTGATTATGAAACACTGATTTTATATCACTGTGAGAGAAATTAACTAATTCATGAACACAAACACATCGATGTGTATTTGATTTACAGCAAGAGAACCATTTCAGATCAGGAAAGGATGAGCCCTCCAATGGTTCTGTGACCTGGACAGATTTAAATTACCAAATGGAAAACCATTCCTTACTACACAAAACACGAGTGTTGTAAAAGCAAAAGCATTGCAGCGTGTGAAAAATGTGTATTTTATGATTGGCTTTTTGCAAATATTAAAATGAATATTATATGTGTTGTGTTAGAAAGTAATGCTGTATTAATTCTCTTAAATAGTGTGTTAAATATAGTTTTAGGTTATTACATAATGCTAAAATAGAAACTATGCTATGTAAGATACTTTTCTAAAGAGAGGACTTGCACTGAGATAGCAGCCACAGGACACCTGAATCTTTCAGAGAAACAGAATTTATTGCTCCATTATCAGAAGAAATGAACTCCTTCCTGCCTCCTCAGCCCTGAAGATGCCGTCAGGATTCAGAGGAAGAAGCTGACACTGCCCAGACAGAATCCTGTGTTTGAAGGGAATTTATGCATCATGGATGAGGTGTATGAATATGCAACAGGCTGTTGCTTTTAAGGGTTAATCCTCTGTTAACGTGGGGCCTTTTTCGGGCTTATTTTGCCCGGAAAGAGGTACCTGGACTGTCTGTAACTCTTTGTTTTTATTGTCTCATATTGTCCTAAATCCTAATTATCCAAATCATCATTAATTATATTACTATTCTTATAACCGTTTTATTACTATTAAACTTTTAAAATTTTAAAAACAAGTGATTGGTGTTTTTCACAATCCCAAGCAGCTGTCTCTCACCCAAGCATTCCCCTTCCAAAACTCCCAAAGCTTCCCCCGCCTCCAAAATACCCAGAGCTTTGGGGGAGAACCAGCATGTGCAGACACAATGAGAATACAGGTTGGGGTACAGGATTTAGGGGCATCTCCCAAATTGATGTGGACCAACATGTGCAGACCAGGTTAAGGAGAGAAATATAGGCTGAAGTACAGGATTTAGGGGATCCCCAAATTGATGGCACCAACATGTGCAGACCAGTAAGAGAATATAGGCTGAGTACAGGATTTAGGGGATCCCCAAATTGATGGAACCAACATGTGCAGACACTATAAGAATACAGGTGGGGTACGGGATTTAGGGATCCCCAAATTGATGGCACCAGCATGTGCAGACACTAAGAGAATACAGGTGGGGTACAGGATTTGTGGGATCCCCAAACTGATGGGACCAACATGTGCAAACCAGTAAGAGAATACAGGTGGGGTACAGGATTTAGGGGATCCCTGGGTGGATGGGACCAACATGTGCAGACACTAAGAGAATACAGGTGGGGTACGGGATCTAGGGGATCCCCAAATTGATGGGACCTGCAGTGCCTCAGCTCCTGACGGCCAGASCACGAGCTCTGCTCACCTCCCTTTCCAGCAGCTCCTAGGGAACACTTTCCTTCAAATGGCAGTTGTTCTACCACWAAGTGGATTTCTCATGCTGTGAAGAAGCCCAGGTGTTTCCCAGAACTRTTATGATCAAGGTTAGGAAATTATTTTCCAATTCGCCAACCAGCAAAATAGTRCAGTTACTCAGAATCCTTGGAGGAACAACCTCAAACAAGCAAGAGAAGCTTTCAAAAGAGGCAAGAGAAGACAAATTGCACAGGGCTGCTTTGAAGATGTATTACATTTAGTGTGGCCCTAATTACTCACACCCATCATCTCTTTTAATCAAGGGTCAGCTGCTTTATTTGTCAAGAATAGAGGTTTAAGCAATTTTCAATGCAAGATGCAATAATTACACTTTCTGCTAATGAGTCCTTGTGCAGATTATTTGTCACTGAGTCTAACGAGGAAGCTTCACTTTCCCATTCAGTGCTGCAAACCCCAGGCAGGCTGCAGGAGGGGGGTTCCAGCAGCTCCCCAGCACAAGCACACCCACAGGACACCCACAGGACCCTGCTCAGGCTTTGCAGAGCTGTGCTTGGTCCAGACTGGGAGCTGCCTTCTCTTCCAGCCCTGGCTCTGTCAGGAGTGCACAGACAGACAGACAGCAGCAGGCTGTGAGTGGCAGGGATCAGTGTGTTGTGCCTGACAGGAATACTGCACCTCAGGATTCATTTGCATCATCGTTTTGAACCCTTTTTATAGAGCTCGTATTGATTTGCAGAGGTTGCTTGCATTTTAAATCACAGCTACGTGTGTTTCAGCTCCAGCTCAATTTGCTTCATTAGGAAGGTGCAGTTAATATTTCCCTGTTTCCACAGGAAAGCAGCTGTTCCAGAAGAGCTTTCCCAGGGTTTCTCACCCTCCTCASACCCGCCTGGCCRYGGCTCAGGGGGGCTCTGCTGCTCACGTTTCTCTGGGAGATATTTTCTTGAGTAAGATAAAGTGCTTGAAGCCAGCTGAATTTGTCTGAGCAGCYAGATGCAAGTTGTACATTGAAAATKATCATTAAAAGTGTATTTTTGTCCCTCTCCATGTCCCCACACAGATCTCTGGATATCTCATTCCCAACCAGCAGAAAACACATTTAATTGTGTTGCAACATCACAGATTTCTGMGTACTGAACAAACCAGACAACACAAACCACAAAAAGGCAATTTTGTGTACTCTGCACACAGCATTCAATTTCTACATCCTACATTGCAGAAGCAAACAGCAGAAATATTAATTTCTACCATCCAAAGCTGTTGCTGTGTTTTTCATTCCCTGAGATCCACACCCTTTACCACAGGGCACAGCGAGACCCTCAGTCAGGTAACAAGGGTRTGCTGTAACCTATAAAACATGACCTGGTACAGAGGTGATATCTTAGCAGTGTAMWTATCCATAAAAGTGTCTGGTAAAATCCACACAGATTTATTGTCTCTATTCTTTTATATATAATAAAAACGTGAAATATTGCACTATTTTCCATCTCCACATGTTTGGATGAGCTCTAAGGACCCATTTTGGTGCCACAGGTACTTTGTGCTCCTCTCAGCATCCCTGGGGCTGGAAAAGCCCTCCCAGCCCATGGAGCCCCAGCTGTGCCCATCCCCAGCCCAGAGCTCTGAGTGCACCTCCAGGGATGGGCACTGCAACCCTCCCTGGGCAGTGCCAGTGCCTGACCCCCTTTCCATGGGGAAATTCCTGCTGTGCCCACCCTGAGCTGCTCCCTCTGCTCCTGCCCTGCTCCCCTCCTGTCAGCAGCTGTGCAGTGTTCCAGTCTTGCTGTGAACTCCTCAGCGTTCCCTGCCCTCCCGTGAAAGCCAACAATAAAACTTGCTGTGCCTACAAGTGCCTCTGCATTGTTGGAGGACTTGTCTCGCATCTCATTAGTAGCTTCCCTTCATCCTGCAACTTTAATTAGCAGCTCCAGAGTGGGATTTACCTACGGCTGCCATGGGTGAGGAGTGCGAGCTAATGAATTATTCAAAGTAAATGAAGAGACCGAGGGAGTTCTCTTCCTGTCTCACACTAATACCCAGTTCATTAGCAGAGATTTTCACCTGTGACAGTCGCAGGTACCTCACAGGCTGAATTTCTGTGCTCACCTGAAATGGATTCTGTCTCTGTCCCCGGGAGTGTCAGGCCCCGAGTTTTGCTCAGAGAGATTTCACTAACAGTGGCAGTCAGTAAATTGGATCCCGAGATGTGGGATATCTTCATTAAACCCGGGCAGGCAGATTCCCATCACCCTGGGAGCACCCCTGGGAGCCTGGCAGGACCACAGGGATCTGCCACCCACCCCAGGCCCCTTGGGGCGAGCTAACAAAAACAAGGAAAAGTGAAAGCAAAAACAAAGCATGAAAAACACCAAACAAAACAAAACCAACCCAAACAAACAAAAAATTCTACAAACACTGAGATTCTTACGGGGGAGAGATGCACAGACTCCCAGACTGGTTTGGGTTGGCAGGGACTTTAAATCTCATCTCATTCCAGACCCCTGCCATGGCAGGGACACCTTCCCATGCCCCAGGTGCTCCAGCCCCAGTGTCCAGCCTGGCCTTGGGCACTGCCAGGGATCCAGGGGCAGCCACAGCAAATCTGGGAATTCCAGCCCAGCCCCATTCTTCTCTTCCACACCCAACCTCTTGCCCAGCACTGCCCCTGTCCCCGCAGTGCGCCCCTCATGGGCTGTCCCTGTCCCAGCACTGTCCCTGTCCCCAGCAGTGCCTCTCCCTGCCATCTCTCCCAGCCCACAGGTCACCATTCCAGCTGTGAGCCCAGCTGACCCTGGGCACTGCTGTGGTGCTTGGGACTGCACCCAGACCCTGGGCTCTGCTCTCTGTGTGCTTGGTACTGCACCCACCCTCCTGAGCTCCCCTTGTCCCTGGGCTCTGCGCTCTGTGTGTGTGTTTGGGCTGCACCCCAGCCCTCCTTGACGTCCCCCTGCCATGGGCTCTGTACCCTGGACACTGTTCGCCAGACATTCTCTTTGTAAAATCCCGTTTCTTTTAGGTTTCTCTTCTGAGAATCTGGTGGCCTAGAAGATAGACATAAACCACAGGGTTATCTGCTGCTGTGGAATGCAACAGGTCAGTCTGGATTGGCCCAGCTTGTTGTAGAAATAATGGCCAATCCAGAACTGCAGGCTCTTGGACACAGTCCGAGAGAGTTGGCTTTGTTATTCAGTCTTTATTTTTCTTTCTTAAAGCTTAGCAGCTTCTGGAACTCTCCTTTCTTTTTCTTTTTAGTATAGTTATAGTATATGCATAATCATAAAATAAATAGATCAAGCCTTCTGATCATGGGTCAAGGATCTGTTCGTCTCTTCCCTCAATTGAAAACCCTTGTGCACCACAGGGTACTGTTTCTCTGTGTGGCCTGGGGCTCGCACCAGCCCTTCTGAGCTCCCCTGGTACCCTGGGCTCGTGACCCTGCGGCATGCTCTCTGTGTGTTTGGGGTCTGGCACCCAGACCCTGGGCACTGCTGTGTGTGTAGTTTGGATCTGCCACCAGCCCTCCTGAGCCTGTCCTTGTACCCTGGCACTGCTCTCTGTGTGTTTGCGGGCTGCCACCCAGACCCTGGGCAGCTGCTCTCTGGTGTTTGGCTGCACCACCCTCTGAAGCTCCCCTTGTACCCTGGGCACTGCTCTCTGTGGTGTTGTGGGCTGCACCAAGCCCTCCTGAGCTCCCCTTGTACCCTGGCTCTGCTGTGTGTGTGTTGGGAGCTGCACGGCCCTCCTGAGCTCCCCTTGGACCCTGGCGGCACTCTCTGTGTGTGTTTTGGGGCTGCACCCAACCCGGGCACTGCTCTCTGTGTGTGTTTGGGGCTGGCAACCAGCCCTCCTGAGCTCCCTTGTACCCTGCGGCACTCTCTGGTGGTTTTGGAGGCTGCACCAGGACCCTGGGCACTGCCTCTCTGTGTGGTTTGGGGACTGCACCAGCCCTCCTGAGCTCCCTTGTACCGTGGGCTCTGCTCTGTGTGTGGTTTGGGGCTTGCACCCAGGACCCTGGGCACTTGCTCTGTTGTGTGTGCCCTGGGGCTGCCACCGCCCTCCTGAGCTCCCCTTGTACCCTGGGCCACTGCTGTGTGGTGTGTTTGGAGCTGCACCAGCCCTCTGAGCTCCCCCAGCCTCGGGCTTCTGTGCCTTCATGCCCCTCCTCACCAAGCCCACCAAGGCGGAGCAGCACAGATTGATTTCCTGTAACCAATTATTATTTTTATTCCAGCGTTTGATTGGTCTGGCTGGCTGCCTGAAAAGCTTGATTTCTGTGAATTTCATCCACTTTTTTGGTTCCGTGGCTCTCCATGGTTTTATACATGTCCAATCCATTTTCCTGGCACAAGATTAGCTGAGGGAGGGCTCAGAGGGGATATTGTTTTTGAGGTACTAATGCAAATGAAGAAGTGGAATGGCGAAGGTTAAGGATGACTCAGTGCATTCTCTTATCTCTGTGGGCTGAAGCGGGCTGTGACTCAGGGCAGAGACGCAGGAGCCAGGATCAGGAAAGGGGAGGGGGACACTCAGGGAGGTGTCCATGGAGCCCCAAAGGTTTGGGATTGATCTGGTCAGACAGCTCAATAAATCATGGGGGAATCCAGCACTCATTGGGGAACAGCCAGAGGTAAACATCCTGGGGCTGATGCTTGGAAATGTAGGTGCAGAAAAACCAAACCAACATCAGTGGAAACAAGCTGGAGGAGGTCACTAAACCTGAGTTTGTGTGTGAAACCCAGAGAACCAGAGACTTCTTTGGGTGAAGGATTTCTTCCTAATGCCCAGTGCAACAACTGCCCTCCTCCAGCCCCCAGCTGTCTTCCGCTGTTTCCGCAGGTAGCCCTGGAGGCCTCTGTGCCCAGCCTGAGCTCTCCCCCCTGGGCACCAGCCAGGCTCCCTGCTGCCACGCTCGGCTTCCAGAGGCATTTGCAGCCCTGGTCTCCCTGGGGTCAGACGAGGTGTCTCCAGGTGACCATCAGCAGCACATTCAGTATACTGCCTTGGGTTTTGCTCAGCCCTGCACCTTCCGCCACCAGGAAAGTAACACCCAAGGGGGTATGCAGGTTAAAAAAATATAAATCGCCAAACGCTAACATACAAAATACCATAATTAAAATTAATTTGAAACTAATTTCTGACACTATGGGTGCAGGACATTAACAATATAAAAAAAAAATAAAAAGAGCTGTGACAAAAAGCTATATTTTGTTTTCCCTTCTCTGTCTTTAATAGTCTCTGAATGAAAAGTCGAGTACAATTTTCTAGTCCACTTGTTCCAGCCAGGGGGGAAAACTGCTCGTTCTAAATAGGCCACTTTCATAACAGATTTTCCTGGCTGCCCCTCGTGCCATGGATGTGGCCAAGGCTCTGCACCTGGAGCTGGGTCGCCACACCCCTGCCCAGCCCTGCCCATTGACACAGCTGTCACTGCAGGCACAAACAAACCACGAGCACACACCGTGCTCTCAAGGGCGAAGGAAGAAGGGAAAGTTTATATTTCTGACTGCACATTTATGGATTTCAAAAGTGACCCGTGGTTTGGAGGGTGACCAGTGCCACCTCTCAATGACCACTGCGACAACCACACAGCCCATCAACTCTTCTCCTCCTCCATAAAGGAATGCAAAACAATGAGTTTTTTACTGAAAGTGTGTGAGAAAGTTTCATTACAGAAATGTAAACATCAGAAGAGGCTTGAAAATCTTAAAAACAGGGTCGACAACCAGCCAGCAAAGCCTGAGAGGAACTGCCAGAAGGCCTCCCTACCAGGGGTTTGGGCTGAAAGAGCTCTGAGCAGCAGGCCTCACCATTGGCTGAAGCGCCAGTGGCAGCCTCGGGTGAGCGCTGCACTCTCCTGATCAGCCCGGCTTCCCTGGAGCCCTGGTGTCACAGACATCTTTCATAGGAAATCACTTTCCTTGGGATTTTCCTCTGAGATGCTGAAGAGGCCTCAGAGCAACAAATTAACCAATGTTATCTGCTGCTGTGGAATGAACAGGTGCAGATCTGTGATGGTCTCTGTGGATTTTCTAATTGATGGCGCAGTCCCGTCGCTGGCCGGTGGAAGACTAGCCACAACATGTTATCTGCCCATTCATTCTAGCTTGTACTGCAGATCCTGTCTCAGCTTTAGATAGCCGTCTTAGGTTAGCAGACACATTCGAGTAAAAAGACAGTCAGCCCGCAACCCCCATGCCTGAGCGACCTGCGGTCCTAGCCAGTCCCAGTTACCCCTGTGGCAACGGGACAGCCCTGAGGCCCGTGTCGCCGTGGATCTTCCCTAGGAAAGCAAGGCCTGGAGGCCCCATGCCGCTGGCCTCTGGAAGGCACACTGGGGCCATGTCCCCAGGGATCAGCACAGCCCTGCCCGTGCACCCAAGCTTCCGGCTGGAAACAGGACAGCAGTAGCCTGTGCCATCCATCCCCTGTGGAACAGGTTGAGACAAGGAATGGCCACAGAGTCGCTCTTTGGTCGTGCCCAGCATTCCCGGCTGACAGCAGCCCTTCCGGGGTTTGGGAGTCTATCCCCTCGATGGATCGGTATGCGCAAGTGGCTGAGCGTCCTCCACATGGCCCTGACCATTCCACGCTGGACAGCAGCAGCCTGAAGCTGCCCATCTGCACTGAACAGCCCTTGGCCAGCGTACACCACATGTCCTCAGAAGACTGGGGGCTACCTTGCCTAGCTCGAGCCCCCAGCACAGCGCTGGGGCAGGGCAGAGCCAGCTCCAGGCGCCAAACCCGTTCTGCTGAGCCTGACCAGCCGTCCTGGGATCATGAAGCCACCCTGGATGCCCCTGGTGTATCCTCAGTGCCCCCTCCGGGAACGCTAGCCCATTGGAGTGCACTTGTCACTCAATCAGGGACAGCTCCAGGATGTCCCATTCCAGGATAGGCAACTACCACACTCTGGGCATTCACTCTGGGATTCAGGCACAGCGAGCCCCCAGATTCCTCTGGATCAGCCAGGTGCCCCGATCCTCCGGGATCGGACGACATGAGTGCCCATCCGCTGGATCAGGAACCCCATCCTGGGATCCAGCACCACTGGGATGCCTTCCCTGTGCCAGGACCTGCATGCCTCCTGGATCAGCTGACCGGCGATCCCTCCTTGGACTCAGAAGCTATGGCCCATGTCCTCTGACGCACAGAGGGGCAGCCGCCCACCACAGCCCTCCTGCCGGCCCTCTAGACTGCCACACGCACGCTTGGCGGGCTGCCAGCCTCCCAGGCAGCAGGCCCAGGGACACCGGATTACAGGATACTCTGCCCTGGCGCATCAGCGGCTTACACACAAGGAGACACGTGGAATCACTGTATAGGATCCTCTGGATCTTTCGATCGCACAAGACGCCTTGGACATCATGATCACCATGGATTACTCGATCCCTCGCGCCCTACTCGGGAACTCCATATGCGATACTGCTTGTAGATTTCCTTACTCAGATACGGATAGCCCTTGAACATACCTGGATGCTCCGATCCGGACGCTCATCGATATCAGTATCCGGTCAATCCGACATATGATCAACAGGACCCCCATCACTGATATTGGTTACTCAAGCCATTACACTCTGTCTAGTCTCCCAGCGCTTCGGGAGGATCCCTCCAGCCTCAGCTGGGTCTGAAAGAGCTCAGACCGACTGCTGGCATAGCTGCCGCTCGTCACCAAGACAAAAGCAATCCTCCCGACAAAGCCCCTGGAACAAAAGTTCCCTCTGCCTTGTTGTAGTTCTTGAAAGTGACGTCGCATCTTAAATGTAATTTATTTGTGAATATATTGCTGCGGACAAGAGACAGTCGTATGTGCTGTTGCACGATGAAGAGAATTCTTATGCAAACAACAACTTTCATCTACTGGGTGTGGAGTGCAGGGTCCACGGTAATAGATGACCATTGCAGGTCCAACGGATCAATTTGCATGAACCCAAGCATAAGAGCCCTTATTGCACAGAATATCAAGGGGATGGATGTCAAGTGATGAACCTTTTGAAATCCAAAAAGGAAAGAAGAAGACTTTAATATTTATTACACTCTGCACAGACTATTTAATTTGATTACTATAATAGAATAAATATATAAATATTTAACTTATTTTCTATAATTTACCCATATTTGATGACACTCTAGCAGTGCTGGTGCCTCAACAGCCACGACCCAGCTGGGCAAGGCACTGGGGGACAGGGATCTGGATGCATCCAACATTAGAGCATCCAAATTCCAATTGCTTGCATGAACTCACTGCCCACCCTCTCTTCTTCCATGGCTGCAGAAGCTTCCTTTCTGAATGCTCAGCTTCTCAAGTAACACAAAATGACACTTGGGCTGGGGTCTGACAGCTTTCCCAGGACACCCTCCCTTCCTTAGGCAAGGGTCTCAGCTATAAAGCATGGCTCTTCTTGGAAAACAAGGCCCAAAGCTGGTAAACCCAAATCTCCAACAGTCACTGGCCCTTTCAGTAATTATTAAATATGATTAGGTATCCCCATGCTCCTGAGGAGCTGCCTCAGCTTTGGGTTGCAAGGTTTGCCCTGGCCAGAGGTGCTCCAGCCCTGATCAGTAATTCATTTAAATATAATTTAGGTTACCCACATGTCCTGCCCGGAGCTGCTCAGCTTTTGGGTGCAAGAGTTTGCCTGGCAGAGGTGCTCCACCCTCAGCCATTCCCACTCTGAGATCTGGTGTTCCACAGGATCCACGGGCCCAAGCTCGGCAGGATGCCCAAAGAGCTCCAGGGTGATCCCGGGGGCTGCCTTACTTCAACCCCATTCACCTTCATTCACCTTCTCCCACCTCACTTCACCTTACTCACCTTCAACCTTCACCTTCACCTTCTACCTAACTCCATTCCTTCAACTTCACTTCACCTTCTCACCCTTCACCTTCGCTTCTCACGCTGGGTGGTTTTGGTTTTGAGCCCCTGGGGCTGAGGAAGGCCAGGCAGGCGCTCTAGGCCCAGATGCAGATGCACACGCTCCCAGCTCCTCTAGAACCACACACTGCTGAACAAGATCTTGTGCTTTTTAAAAAGCCATGGCAGCCTCTGAAGCCCAATTTGCTGCGCTGACAACGCGCACAGTACTATAAAGTACTCTCACTCACAACTCGGCTTCATTAACCGGGAGCTTTAGGAAAACCAAACACACATTAAAAACTTTTACTCGCTATGAAAAACACTTTTGATCTATCTTCTATCTGTTGCACGTTCGTGATCATTACCTAGGGGGGATCTGGGTCTCAAACTTGCAGGCGGGTCCTGCAGGCACTGCAGGCCTGCCCGGGGCGGCTCCACAGGGAAAGGGGAATTCTGCTTTTCCAAGCAGCAGCAACCGCCTTGCTGCCAGCCCGGGTGAGTCTCCCTGCCCTGCCCAAATCCCCTTTCCACTCCCGGGGAAGGGGGCTGAGCAGCCCCGACCCAGCGGAGGGGGCCTCTTGCGTCTCCTGGGCACCAGCCCTGCTCAGGCAGGGAGGGAGGTGAACGGGCGACGGGAGGTGACACGGACGGACGCGCCTTGGTCTGAAACATCCTGAAACTTCCAGAGAAAACATGGAGACGTTGAGAAAATAAACATGGAGAAAATGAGGAACATGGGAGAAACGAGGAAACATGGAGAATGAGAAAACATGGAGAAATGAGAACATGGAGAATGAGAAAGAATGGAGAAAGAGAAAGAATGGAGAGAGAAATGAGAAGGAACATGAGAAATGAGGAAACATGGAGAAATGAGAAAATTGGAGAGAAATGAGAAAAATGGAGAAATGAGAAACATGGATGAAATGAGAAAATGAGAAATGAGAAACTGGAGAAATGAGAAACATGGAGAAATGAGAAAATGGAGAAATGATGGAAACATGGAGAAAAGAGAAACAATGGAGAAATGAGAAACATGGAGAAATGAGGAAAACATGGAGAAAAGAGAAACATGGAGAATGAGAGAACATGGAGAAAATAGGAAAATGTGAGAAAAGAGAAAATGGAGAAATGAGAAAAACATGGAGAAATGAGGAAACATGGAGAAATGAGAAACATGGAGAAAAAGAGAAATGTGGAGAAATGAGGAAACATGGAGAAAGAGAAAATGGAGAAATGAGGAAACATGGAGAAAAGAGAAAGAATGGGAGAAAAGAGAAAGAATGGAGAAATGAGAAGATATGCGAGAAATGAGAAACATGAGAAAATGAGAAAGAATGGAAAAATGAGAAAACATGGAGAAATGAGAAACATTGGAGAAATGAAAAAATGAGAGAGAAGAAAAATAAATTGGAGGAATGAGAAACATGAGAAATGAGAAAAATGGAGAAAGCTGATTCCAGTTCCAGCACACCTGCGCCCTGTCCCAGGTGCTTCAGCCCAGTGCCAGCCTGCCTGGAGGCCAGGCGGCCTGCCCCAGCTGCTCTGGCACCCTGTGCTCCAGTCTTTACTGCAGTTCAGTGCATGAACTCTATCTGTTTTCTCCTTGGACCTCTGTGTTCCCAGTGTGCTGTGTGAGCTCTGGGACGCAGTAGTTTGGGAAGCTGAAGGAAATGAATCCCTGCTGGCGTGGGCTGCATGCCAATGAGTGTGAGGCAGCAGCCCGCTCTGCAGGGCTCTCCTGGGACAGCCAGCTGCTCTCGGGGATATCCAGCCTGCCCGCTCCTCTCCCTCCTAATTGCCCCAGTGCAATTAGCAGGGACCTGCCAGCCTGGCCAGGCTGGAGCAGCAGCGCCCCACCAGGACAGAGGCAGTGCTCCTGTGCTGCTGACAGAAATCACTGCTCTCAGAACTCCTGACGCTCACAATCTGCAGATAAAATTGACTATTAAACTGGACTGCTTGCTTATAGCACAGATTTATGGCTTTGTGAGCAGAGGACACGGAGTAGCTTGTTTCCTGAATGGCTGTGGGGAAAGGCACAGCAATGCTGTGAGCTGGCTCCTCCAGGAGCTGGAATCAGCTCAGCTTGCCCCGTGCCACAGGGTGACAGTGAAAGGCACAGGTCAAGCATCATTGAACGGGTTTTGCATTTTTCCCATACCTGCAGCCTGCATTAGAATATTCTCAATCACATCCCTACACACAACAGCTTTCATTTGGGCACTAAAAGAAATCAGATTTTTAGCATTAAAATCAAATAACAATTTAATGTATTTTAAAGAACAGGATTAATTGCACAAAGACACCCACTAACACTCAGAAACAAAGTTCTGGATCCAGCAAATCCTCACAAGAGCCCGTGGCTGTGCTCTGCTGGTGCACCAGTGGGGCTGGTGGGGGGAGCTGGGCTTCAGGACAGCCCTGCACCCTCTGCCCTGGGAAACAGGGAATTTCTCCCTTCCCTCTGCCCAAGAACCCCTTCCTGACACCCCCCAGCTCCACAAAGGGCCCGAGGTGCCCTGTGCAGAGGCAGCCAGCCCCGAGAGATGAGGAGAGATGAGGAGCCCTGCGCTGCTCTGAGAGCTGATTGCAGCAGCTAATTGCCTCTAAAACCCTCCCTTCACAGTTAACTTGGAATTGTTCACTTTCAGCTCTTAGTCATTAGTTTGCACTAAGGGTTTTTTGCCAAGACTGGATTTTGGAGGTTTCTGACATTAAAACATCCTCCAGCACAATGAGGGTGCCTAATGCAATTCTGCCAGCTAATTAGCCAGGCTCCTGAAGCTTCTCCCCGCAAACATTTTTATTTCCCACACAATATTTTTCTCCCTGCTCTGCCCTTTCTGCTCTGCCAGCAGCTTTGGGAAAACAGGTCCCAGCACGTTTCCACATCAGCAAAGCTTTGGATTCTCCTCCATGCCCAGCTGTGCACACCTCTGGATCCTGGCCCTGGGCTTTGCCTGCTGTCGAGTCAGGCCCAACATAAAGTCTGGTTTTAAAACAGACCCAGCTTATTGGGATGTCCCTTTGAGCAGCTTCCTCTTCGTTACCTCCCCTTCCTCTCATCCCTGAAAGTGCCAGCAGGGATTTCCCCATGGAAAGGTGCTCAGGCCTTGGCACAGCTGCCCAGGGAGGCGTCCAAGGCAGAGTCACTGCAGAAATGAGCAGAAATGAGACAGAATTTATCCTCTTTTAGTGAGCCCCTTGGTAGGTGTCTACAGGGACAGTTCAGCAGTAAAGTGAACATTTCGTTTGCAGATCTGAAATAGAAAACATCTCTGTGCCACCTCATGGAGACTGCAAGCTGAGTTTCCAAGAGCAGAGGGAGAGGAAATGAGGAGTAACCAAGGGATCCAGAAGGATCCAGAACCTGCCTGCAGGGCAAAAGTGTGGGATAATGGGAATATTCAAAAGGGAACAAAAAAAATTGAAAAAAAGAGGAATTTCATGAGCTTTAACTAAAAATTGCATTCACAGCCATATTCATGAAACCATCCTTTGAGAACAGATGGTCGATAACCTAAATAATTTTTAGTTTAGGCTCCAGTTTTGCAAGAAATCTGAATACTCTGTTTCCGTACTAGTCTTTGCCCTGGAAAGAGAAGCTGATTAAATTAGTGGAGAAATAAGCTTCAGAGGATCTTGCCTGGGCCTTTTCTGCAGGACTTGGCACCAACGTGAGCTCCCAGCATCCTGGAAAGCAAAGAGCTGTGGCCCATCCTGGAGCAGATTCCACTGCAAGGGGCAAGTGCCACAAGCTCTGCCCGAGCCTCTGAGACTCCATTTCCCTAAAAATATCACTTCCTGGGGAAAATGGAGCACCTGTGCAAGAGGCACCCTCAAACATTGCCTTTTTGGGTCCCCAAACCACACACGCTCAGAATAGACATTGCCACACAGAGCCACGTTCTGCTTGAAGCAATGATCACTAAAGCACCTAAATCTTTCATTTCCTTCTGCACTCACACCACCAGGTCCAACAGATCTTTATGTGGAGCAAAGGCTTTTGTTATTTATAACCACTTTCAGACCATTTTTCGTATGGATTTGAACTTACACCAACGAAGATTGATAAAATTACCTTCTTCTTAAATAATCAAGCCAAGTCTACTAATGTAAAATTAATGGCATGGAATGAAAACGTGGGCAGTTTCAAAATAAATTAAGTGTGAAAGCAGGTTACGTTTAATCAAGCTGTCATGCAAATTAGCAGCCTCACTCTGTGTGGACTATTTAAAGAATTTCTTAGCTGGAGAAAATGTCTTTTGAAGCGCGACAGGAAAGTGTCTGTTTGTGGAGGCCCAGAATGTTAAGAAGCTCCCCCAGAGAGGGTCAGAGTGGATCCCACAGGGCTCTGCTGGGAGGAAAGGGCCACATCAGGGCTGGGGGCAGCCCTGAGACACAATCCCAGAAAATCACAGAGCCTGGATGCTGCACGCAGCTGCCACAACAGAACATGCCACCCACAAAACAGAAGCTAAACAAAAACAAAAGGGAAAAGTGAAAGCAAAACAAAGCAATGAAAAAACCAAAACCAAAACAAACCAACCCAAACAAACAAAAATTCTACAAACACAGAATTCTTACGGGGGAGAGATGCACAGACTCCCAGACTGTTTGGGGATCTTCTCTGTGCCTCCTGCCCTCCTCCACCAGCCCACCAAGGGGAGCAGCACAGATGATTTCCTGTAACCAAATTTATTTTTAATTCCAGCGTGATGGTTCTGGGCTGGCTGCCTTGAAAAGCTTGATTGCTGTGAATTTCATCCACTTTTTTGGTTCCGTGGCTCTCCATGTTTTATACATGTCCAAATCCATTTTCCTTCTGCAAGATTAGCTGAGGGAGGGCTCAGAGGGGATATTGTTTTGAGGTACTAATGCAAATGAAGAAGTGGAATGGAAGGTTAAGGATGACTCAGTGCATCTCTRTATCTCTGTGGGCTGAGGGGGCTGTGACTCAGGGCAGAGCCACGCCAGGAGCCAGGAATCCAGAAAGGGGAGGGGGACACTCAGGAGGTGTCCATGGAGCCCCAAAGGTGTTTGGGGATTGATCTGGTCAGCACAGCTCCAATAAATCATGGGGGGAATCCAGCACTTCATTGGGAACAGCTCAGGGTAAACATCCTGGGCTGATGCTTGGAACTGTAGGTGCAGAAACCAAACCCACATCAGGGAAAGCAAAGCTGGAGGAGGTCACTAAACCTGAGTTTGTGTGAAACCCAGAGAACCAGAGACTTCTTTGGGTTGAAGGATTTCTTCCTAATGCCCAGTGCAAACCTGCCCTCCTCCAGCCCCCAGCTGTTCCCCTGTTCCTGCAGGATGCCCTGGGAGCCTCTGTGCCCCAGCCTGAGCTCTCCCCTCCCTGGGGCACCAGCCAGGCTCCCCTGCTGCCCACGCTGGGCTGCCAGAGGCATTTGCAGCCCTGGCTCTCCCTGGGGCTCAGCCCGAGGTGTCCCCAGGTGACCTCAGCAGCCACATTCAATTCACTGCCTGTGGTTTATGCTCAGCCCTGGCACCTTCACGCCACCAGAAATGTAACACCAAGGGGSTTTATGCAGGTTAAAAAAAATAAATCGCAAACCTAACACAAAATACCATAATTAAATTAATTTGAAACGAATTTCTGACCATGTGCAGGACTCTATATAAAAAAAATAAAAATAAAAATAAAAAGAGCTGTGACAAAAGCTATATTTTGTTCTCCCTTCCTCTGCTCTTTAATAGTCTCTGAATGAAAAGTCGAGTACAATTTTCTAGTCCACTTGTTCCAGCCAGGGGGAAAACTGCTCGTTCTAATTAGGCCACTTTCATAACAGATTTCCTGCTGCCCCTCGTGCCYTGGATGTGGCCAAGGCTCTGCACCTGGGAGCTGGTGCACAGCCCCTGCCCAGCCCTGCCCATGGACACAGCTGTCACTGCAGGACACAAACAACACGAGCACACACCGTGCTCTCAAGGGGAAGGAAGAAAGGGAAAGTTTATTTTCTGACTCCAACATCTATAGATTTCCAAAAGTGACCCTGGATTGGAGGGTGACAGTGCCACCTCTCCAATGACACTGGACAAACCAACAGCCCATCAACTCTCTCCTCCTCCATAAAGGAATGCAAACCAATGAGTTATTTACATAAAGTGTGTGAGAAAGTTCATTACAAGAATGTAAACATCAGAAGGCTTAGAAAATCTTAAAAAACCAGGGTGACATACAGCAGCAAAGCCTGCAGAGGAACTGCCCAGAGAGGCCTCTCCTACAGGGGTTTGGGCTGGAAAGAGCTCTGAGCACCCAGGCCTCACCTGGCTGAGCCCAGTGCAGCCCGAGTGAGCGCTGCACTCCCTGCTCAGCCCGGCTCCCTGGAGCCCTGGTGTCACAGACATCTTTCATGGAAAATCCTTTCTTGGGATTTTCCTCCTGAGAAGCTGAGAGGCCTCAGACAAAATGTAACCAATGATTATCTGCTGCTGTGGAATGGAACAGGTGCATCTGTGATGTCCATGTTGGATATTTGTATTGTGGCTGCAGCTCCCTTCGGGCCCGGTGACACCACAATTACTGCAGGACAGGTGATGGGGCAGCTCCTGTGCCAGGCTGAGCCTGCCCAGGGCAGCAGCAGCCACGGGGAGAGGGAGAGAGACCCAGCTCAGGCCCACACACCCCCCTGCCCTGCCCTGAGGGTCCTGAGCCAGCTCAGTCCCCTGGGAACAGGGACAGCCCTGCAGTGCCCCTGTGTCACAGCCCTGGAGTGCCCCATTCCCCTGGGAACAGGCACAGCCCTGGAGTGCCCCATTCCCCTGGGAACAGGCACAGCCCTGGGTGCCCCATTCCCCTGGGATCAGGCACAGCCCTGCAGTGCCCCATTCCCCTGGGAACAGGGACAGCCAGCCCTGGGTGCCCCATTCCCCTGGGAACAGGGACAGCCAGCCCTGGGTGCCCCATTCCCCTGGGAACAGGCACAGCCCTGGGTGCCTCATTCCCCTGGGATCAGCCAGGGACAGCCCTCAGCAGTGCCCCATTCCCCTGGGAACAGGCACAGCCCTGGGTGCCCCATTCCCCTGGGAACGGGCACAGCTCCACACACTGCTCCCACAGCACTGCTCCTGCCCTGGCTCACACCCCACACACACCTGGGGCAGGGCTCCAGCTCCCAGGAGAGCCCGTTGGATCACTCTGGGATCACTCCAGGATCACTCTGGGATCAGGCGCAGGAGAGCCCATTGGATCACTCTGGGATCACTCCGGGATCACTCCA
The DNA here is from genome assembly GCA_002167245.1 of Sporophila hypoxantha. NCBI lineage: Eukaryota > Metazoa > Chordata > Aves > Passeriformes > Thraupidae > Sporophila > Sporophila hypoxantha. Next base: position 670,118 of record NDFG01000051.1, on the reverse strand, counting down.
GGATCACTCCAGGATCACTCCGGGATCACTCTGGGATCACTCTGGGATCAGGCACAGGAGAGCCCCCATGGATCACTCTGGGATCACTCCAGGATCACTCCAGGATCACTCCGGGATCACTCCGGGATCACTCCGGGATCACTCTGGGATCACTCTGGGATCACTCTGGGATCACTCCGGGATCACTCCAGAACTCCCAGCAGCTCCCCAGAGGGGCAGGCACAGCAGCCCCACTCCAGCCCCAGTGCCCAGCCCCGTGGGCTGCCTGGCCCAGGGCAGCAGTGCCCAGACCCCGAGACCCCTGCCCTGGGCCATCAGCTGCGCTCTGTCACACACAAGGAGACAAGGAGAAAGTCATTAAMCCTCTGTTTTCTCCGCAACAAAACAGCCCCTTGGAACAAATCCCAGTTTTCATCCCTTACTGACTCCTTGTTTTGTTAGTTCCTCTGCAGAACAGCRGAAACGTTCGCCATCATTTAAAATGATAAATTATTTTAATTTGTGCTGAATTTATTTATTATTGCCGCGCAGACAAGAGGCAAGTGCCGTAATGTGCTTGTTTAATAATTGGCAGGGATTGGGAAGAGGAAATTCTTATGCAAACAACAACTTCATCTACTGGGGTGTGCACAGGAGCCTGCAGGTCCCACGGTCACATTTCAGCAATGAAACCCCATGGAGCCAAAGGATTTATGACCCAAATMGCACCAGAATATCAAGGGGATGGAAGTCAAGTGATGAACCTTTTGAAATCACAAAGGAAAGAAGAAGACTTTAATATTTATTACACTCTGCACAGACTATTTATTTAGATTTACTATAATAGAAATAAATATTATAAATATTTACTATTTCTCTATATTTACCATATTTATGACACTCTACCAGTGCCTGTGCTCACAGCCACACCCAGCCCTGGGCAGGCACTGGGGGGACAGGGATGCTGGGATGCATCCAAACATTAGAGCATCCCAAAATTCCAATTGCTGCATGAACTCACTGCCCACCCTCTCTCTTCCTGCTGCAGAGCTCCTTTCTGAATGCTCAGTTCTCAGTAACACAAATGWCACTGGCTGGGGGTCTGACAGCTTTCCCAGGACACCCTCCCTCCTTAGGCAAGGGCTCTCAGCTATAAAGCATGGCTCTTCTTGGAAAACAAGGCAAAGCTGGTAAACCCCAATCTCCAACAGTCACTGGCCCCTCAGTAATTTCATTTAAATATGAATTAGATATCCCCATGCTCCTGAGGAGCTGCTCAGCTTTGGGTGCAAGGTTTGCCTGGCAGAGGTGCTCCAGCCCTGTCAATAATTTCATTTAAATATGAATTAGGTACCCACATTGTCCTGAGGAGCTGCTCAGCTTTGGGTGCAAGGTTTGCCTGGCAGAGGTGCTCCAGCCCTCAGCCATTCCCACCTGAGATCTGGGTGTTCCACAGGATCCACGGGACCCACAGCTCGGGCAGGATGCCCAGAGCTCCCAGGGTGAATCCCGGGGGCTGACCTTCACCTTCACCTTCACCTTCACCTTCACCTTCACCTCCACCTTCACCTCCACCTTCACCTTCACCTTCACCTTCACCTCCACCTTCACCTCCACCTTCACCTTCACCTTCAGCTTCACCTTCACGCTGTGGTTTTGTTTTGAGCCCCTGGAGGCTGAGGAAGGCCAGGCAGGGCTCTGGGCCCAGACTGCACACCTGCCCCAGCTCCTCTAGAACCACACACTGCTGAAAAGATCTTGTGCTTTTTAAAAGCCATGGCAGCCTCTGAAGCCCAATTTGCTGCGCTGACACGACGCACAGGTACTATAAAGGTACTCTCACTCACACTCGGCTTCATTACCCGGGAGCTTTGAGGAAAACAAAACACACCATAAAAACCTTTACTCGCTAGAAAAACACTTTTGATCATCTTCATCTGTGCACGTTCTGATCTCCAGGGGGGGATCTGGGCTCCAAACTGCAGGCGGGGTCTGCTGGCACTGCAGGCACTGCCCGGGGCGGCTCCAGCAGGGGAAAAGGGGAATTCCTGCTTTTCCCAGAGCAGCAGCAATGCCTCCTGCTGCCAGCCCCGGGTGAGCTCTCCCCTGCCCTGCCCACATCCCCTTCCACCTCCCGGGAAGGGGCGAGCAGCCCCCGACCCAGCTGGAGGGGGCCTCTGCTTCTCCTAGGGCACCAGCCCTGCCAGGGCAGGGATGGGAGGTGACACGGGAGTGACACGGGAGCGTGACACGGGTAGGACCACTGCGCTGGCTCGCTCCCACGCATTTGTCACCTCTCCTAAACACTCCGTCTCCCGAAATTGCGCACTTGTGCTGTCAGCTAGATGCATGTGCAGGAGCAGCAGGGTGATGAGCACAGGGTGATGGAGCACGGGTGATAAGCGGCACAGGTGATGATGGAGCCAAGGGTGATGAGCACAGGGTGATGGAGGACTGGGTGATGGAGCAAGTGTGATTGGAGATCACGGGGTGATGGAGCACAGGGTGATGGAGCACAGGGGTGATGGAGCACGAGGTGGGTGTGAGCACGGGCTGGAGGGAGCACAGGAGCATAGGGGGTGATGGGACATGGTGATGGAGCACACGGGGTGATGATGGAGCAGAAGGGTGATGGACACAGGATGCTGGAATGGAGATGGAGCATGGGTGATGGGAACGGGGTGATGGAGCACAATGGTGATTGGAGCTATCGGCGTGTGGCAGAGCGGGTGATGGTGAGCAAAGCGGGTGATGAGAGTCACAGGGTCGATATGGACGAAGGGTGATGGAGACACATGGGATGAGAAATGATGGAGCACAGGGTGTGATGGAGCACAGGGTACATGGGAATGGAATGGCAGCATGGGGTGATGGAGCACGAGGGATGATTGGAGGCACAGGGTATGGAGCAAGGGTGATGGAGCACAGGGTGATGGAGCACAGGGTGATGGAGCACAGGGTTGACGATGGAGCACAGGTGATGATGGAGCACAGGGTGATGTGACAGTTGGGTGATGGGAGCACGGGTGATGATGGAGCACAGGTGATGGAGCACCAGGGTGATCCCTCCTGCCTGATCAGGGGATCACAGCAAAGCCTGGTTCTGGTTCTGACACCAGCCGTGCTTCCTGAACTTCCATACCAGTGCACAAACACAGCCAATTTATTCTTTTAATAAAAACCACAGCTTCAGAACTCGCTCTCCTGTCCTCGTGTTGTTCTCATAAAATCTTAACCAGGCTGCCTGGGAAGAATGCAGAAAGGATGCTAGGATGGATTCTACTGCTGAAAATCATCGGCTTTCCCAAAATGATTTCTGCCATGCAAAACAACGTTGTGCTGACAGGAATATCTCCTAACTCCAGCAGACAACAAAACAGTGGGATGTGGGGGATTCCATCACCCATTGGAAACCAAACAAAAGAGCAGCTTTAATACTGAGCGCCTGCAGAAATAACTCCTCACCAGGCACAGCTCCTCGCCTAAGGAGGGGCGGTTCCTGTAAGAATCCCTGTGCTGAGGAGACTTCTGTACCAAAACAGGTTGCCCAGTGACCACCCTGGGGCAAAGCTTTCCCTTCTGGCAGAGCCTCGGAAGGGGCACGTGGGCACTGTGACTGCATGCTGTTGGGAGGGCTGGCCTGGGAGGCCACGGGACAGATCTCAGTATCCCAGGAGCCACCTGAGGGAAACAATCCCAGTATCCCTGTTGCCACCTGGGGAAAATCCCAGATTATCCCAGAGCCAGCCTGGGCACCAGGGGACAGATCCCAGGCTCCCCTTGCCACCTGGGGCACCCTGGGACAGTCCCAGCACCTTTGTGCCACCTGGGGAACAATCCCAGCTCGCAGTCCACCTGGCGGACAATCAGTATCCCGTGCCACCTGAGAGGACAGTCCAGCCTCCTGATCTCTCTCTTG
>NDFG01000051.1:603869-634831 GCA_002167245.1 Sporophila hypoxantha | reverse complement strand
GCCTGTTTATAAAGCACAGGCTCTAATTACTGTGCTCCAGCRCTGGGAATGCCACCGTGCTCTGTCCTGCCTGGGAGGATCGCACTGGTGCCACATGCCCTGTGCTGAAAGCAGGAGGCAGAGCTGCTCCCACCTCGTGCCCATCACTCACATCCCTCAGGGTGGGAAACCCTGAGACCATGGAGCACACACCCCGGCACTGCCATGGCCACACTGCCTCATGTCCCCAGTGCCACACTGCCCCACGTCCCCAATGCCACACTGCCCCACGTCCCAGCACTGCCTCATATCCCCAAGTGCCACCACTGCCCCACGTCCCCAAATGCCACCACTGCCCCATGTCCCCAGGTAAGTGCCACCACTGCCCCATGTCCCCAGTGCCACACTGCCCCACGTCCCCAATGCCACACTGCCCCACGTCCCAGCCCTGCCTCATATCCCCAAGTGCCACACTGCCCCACGTCCCAGCACTGCCCCACGTCCCCAAATGCCACCACTGCCCCACGTCCCCAGGTGCCACGTGCACATGGCCTTTGGGCCCCTCCAGGGTGGCACCCAGCCCTGCCCGGGCATACAGCTCCTTCTGAGCAGCAAGGCTCAGCACACCTCAGAGGAAACCCAAACTCACAGAATCACTGAGGAAAGAGCTCCAGAGCAGCGAGTCCAGCCTGGGGCTGCTCCCCAGCCTGTCACCAGCCCAGAGTGCCACATGCAGGAATTCCTTGGACACCCCCTGGGACAGTGAGTGCAGCACTGCCCCAGGCAGGCCCTGCCAACGTTCAACCACCCTTTCCATGGAGAAATGGGGAACAATTCCCTCTTTGGCCTTGACAGGGGCCTCAGGGCCAGCTGTGCTGCCCCAGCACCTCTCAAAGCAGCTTTTCCCCCCCAAGAGCAGCAGAGACATGCTGCCCTGACCCAGAACAGCCCTGAAGGCCAGGCCAGGGCCTGGCAGGAGCGCAGGAGGCCTTTGGCTGCAGCAGGGACGGCCTGCACCCAGCGCGGGGCCCTCAGCGAGGCTTCACTGCCGTGTGAGGATGGAAACAGTTTCTTCACCATATGGAGCGGGATGAAAATAATTGCCAAACGCCAGCAGCTCGCTAATACTGGCGCCAAAGGCAGGCAGTGCTGTCAGCTCCCTCAGCCCACCGCTCCCTATTTTAGGAGGTGCGAGCGGGCGCGGTTTGAAAACATCCACCGGGAGTTCCGGGCTGGGANCCCCTCCAGGGTGGCACCCAGCCCTGCCCGGGCATACAGCTCCTTCTGAGCAGCAAGGCTCAGCACACCTCAGAGGAAACCCAAACTCACAGAATCACTGAGGAAAGAGCTCCAGAGCAGCGAGTCCAGCCTGGGGCTGCTCCCCAGCCTGTCACCAGCCCAGAGTGCCACATGCAGGAATTCCTTGGACACCCCCTGGGACAGTGAGTGCAGCACTGCCCCAGGCAGGCCCTGCCAACGTTCAACCACCCTTTCCATGGAGAAATGGGGAACAATTCCCTCTTTGGCCTTGACAGGGGCCTCAGGGCCAGCTGTGCTGCCCCAGCACCTCTCAAAGCAGCTTTTCCCCCCCAAGAGCAGCAGAGACATGCTGCCCTGACCCAGAACAGCCCTGAAGGCCAGGCCAGGGCCTGGCAGGAGCGCAGGAGGCCTTTGGCTGCAGCAGGGACGGCCTGCACCCAGCGCGGGGCCCTCAGCGAGGCTTCACTGCCGTGTGAGGATGGAAACAGTTTCTTCACCATATGGAGCGGGATGAAAATAATTGCCAAACGCCAGCAGCTCGCTAATACTGGCGCCAAAGGCAGGCAGTGCTGTCAGCTCCCTCAGCCCACCGCTCCCTATTTTAGGAGGTGCGAGCGGGCGCGGTTTGAAAACATCCACCGGGAGTTCCGGGCTGGGAACTGCCCCAGCACACATCCCCAGGCTGGGAACTGCCCCAGCACACATCCCGAGGCTGGGAACTGCCCCAGCAGACATCCCCAGGCTGGGAACTGCCCCAGCACATATCCCCGGGCTGGGAGCTGCCCCAGCACACATCCCCAGGCTGGGAGCTGCCCCAGCACACATCCCCAGGCTGGGAGCTGCCCCAGCACACATCCCCAGGCTGGGAACTGCCCCAGCACACATCCCGAAGCTGGGAGCTGCCCCAGCACACATCCCCAGGCTGGGAGCTCGGGGGCTTCACTGCTCAGCAGGCCCCAATTCCAAAGAGAAGAAGGGAGTTTGCTCAGGAAAGAATCACAGAATTGTTTCTCCTGGAAAAGCCCTCCAAGGTCACCGGGTCCCAGCTGTGCCCCATGCCCACCCTGTCCCCAGCCCAGAGCTCTGAGTGCACCTGCAGGATGGGCACTGCAACCCTCCCTGGGCAGTTCCAAAGCCTCACCCCCCTTTCCATGGGGAAATTCCTGCTGTGCCCACCCTGAGCTGCCCTGGCCCACCCTTGGGCTGTTCCCTCTGCTCCTGTCCCTGTTCCCTGGAGCACAGCCTGACCCACCCATGTTTTTACATGCAGTGCATCCCAAACTTACAAACCKACCACAGGGGTTCCTCCAGTGGCCTTCAGCCCAGAGAGGTGCAGAGCAATCCTTACCAAAACTGATGGATTTAAAATAACTTCCTAACCAAGACATCCCACGTTTGCAGTGTCCTGGTGGGGKTCCCTCGTGCAGCCAGTTTATGGACAGGCAGGRTGTGTGCTGTCAGAGCTTTACACGTGTGAGCAGTGTGGGAATCCCTGCTCAGCAGCCCAGCTCAGCCCTGCCCGGCAGGGTTCCATTTATTCACCAGGGGTTGTCCAAGCATCCCACATCCCACTTGGGCAGGAAGAGGGGACAGGGCTGGCCAAGCCAGGCAGGGTAGCAGCAAAGCCAGGCCCAGCTGCTGCTGCTGAGAGCTGGCACAGCCTCCCCTGCCCTCAGCACTGCCCCAGGGCAGCCCACCCCGATCCCACAGCCAGCAACACAACTGAAAGCAAGAATATTTTCTGTCCTGGGCTGTGACACACGCCTGCCTGTCGCAGACATCCTTTTCACTAAAATCCTTTCTTTAGGATTTTTCCTGCTGAAGCTGAGAAGTTCAGCAACAAGWTGRAAACAATAGATTGTCTGCTGCTGTGGAATGCAYCAGGTGGATCTGTGATTGGTCTGGGGTGGATGTTTTGGTTCAGTGACCAGTCACAGCAGAGCTGGCTCTCGGAGTTTGTCAAGGCCAGCTCGTGTGTTATCATTCCTTCTTTTCTATTCTTAGGTAGTTAGCAGCTTCTGGAAACTCTCCTTTTCTTTTTCTTTTAGCATAGTTATTATGTAGTATATATATATATATATATCATAACATAATAAATCAAGCCTTCTGATCATGACTCAAGGATCATGTATTTTCCTTCATCCCAAGAACCCTTGTGACCACCATCACACCTGCCCTTGGGACAAAGTCACCTCCAGCACATTGTCACAGCACCCCTGGGTTTTCCCTTTTAAAGCACCCTAAAGAGAGCACAATTTCCTGGAACATTGAGACCTTGCCCCAGTCAAATCCCAGAATTTCAGGATGGCTGAGGCTGGAAGTGCCCACAGTGGTCCCAGCTCCCCCCAGAGCACAGGACCACYTCCAGATGGTTCTGGAATATCTGCATGATGTGAAGGGAGTTTTTAAAGGGGGTGAGGGGTTTTTGCTCTTTATTTTTGGTATGCAGCAGAGTCGTTGGAAGATACAAAGATCGCTGATCACAGCACATCAAACAAACCAAGCTGATAAATTGATTAATGTGCTGACTTCATATTATCCCATTCTGTTTTGTTTGATTTACATGTATAATTTACTTACTCATTTAATCTCATTAATAAAATATCAGGTGGGGAGGCTGTGTGGACTGCATGTTTCCTCCTAGGGTGCTGAGATTAAAAACCTGAGGAATCTCCAGACAGTGCCTGTGTAACTCCCAGAGCGATGCTGCAAAGCCGTGCCTTATAGCACTTCCATAATTGATGCTGGAATCACAGCACTGCTGGAGTTTATAGGAAACAGCATTTGCATATCAGTCATTTCCTCTGACTAACAACAGGGGCTGGGGAGGCGCTGAGTGCTGGGCAGAGAGCAGCAGCAGACAGGTTCATCACTGCTCTGAAAGTCCAGCTCTGCTGCTCGCAGGGCTGGGAAGAAAAAAGGCACCTGCACTTCTGGAGCCAAGGATGAGAATGCAGTCAGGATCCCAGGAGCAGTGAGGCTGGAAAAGCCCTCCAGGACCATTGACACCAAGCTGTGCCCATGCCCACCCTGTCCCCAGCCCAGAGCTCTGAGTGCACCTCCAGGGATGGGGATCCAACCCTCCCTGGGCAGTGCCTGACCCCCTTTCCATGGGGAAATTCCTGCTGCTGTCCAGCCCAAMTCTCCCRTGACAGAACCTGGGGCCATTCCCTCTCCTCCTGTCCCTGTTCCCTGACTCTCCCCTGGCTGTCTCCCCTGTGCAGAGCCACAAAGGCCKCCAAGCTTGYCCATTATTAGTGAAAAAGGGTGAATAAATGAAAATAAAGTCYGCTTTAGCCATGCTCCTGGTCAAGGACAGAAATGGATTTTCACAGTCACATTATCAGAGACCAATTATCCTCCCAAACAGAAAGGTTTGTGCGAGAGGAGGTGAAACAGCAGGAAAAACACAAACGAACCACTTCAGAATGTGATTTATCTCCCCCATCMCAGAGCAACACCACGCAGCTCAGGGCTTGAATATTCCCACTCCATCCCCAGAGTGGCATTTGAAAAAGAGCCTGTACCTGTCAAATAAATTGAATAACTGCACGAGATGACCCTCAGTCRGCCGGGAGATGATAGATTTCTAAAATAAGCTCAGCTGCTCAGGGAAGCACACCTTGCTGCTGCACACACTCGTGGTTTCTGGGACATGAAGAGTTGTGCACACACAAACACATCCACACTCACTGGAGAGACTCAGCCTGAGCAATTCTCCTTCCCGTGCAGCAGAGACCACGCCTGGGGGTGGCAGGCACAAAGTGATCTGGTTCCAAGGCTGCATTTGCAAAAGAAACCTTCCAACATCCACTTTCAATCCTGATTTTTAGGTATTCCAAAACCTGCTCAAAGATCAGCCCAGGGAACACTCATTTGCACATTCTTAAATACTAATCCAAATCAGAGCAACATTAAATGAGCCAGTCAGATATTARTGCCCCAAAAGCAAACATCTGGTGACTTACCTAGAATTTTTTAATTACTATTTTTTCAAACTGAATTATCAATGAAATGCCTGACCTTAGCATGAAAATGCGTTTTGCATCAAGCACAAGTCTATTTATTACACTTCAGCAGGTTTTCCCCCCTGTTTTTAAGCCACTGGGGCTGCTGGCCCCAGCCCTGTGTGTGGTTTTGTGCCCAGCCACCCTGAAGAGCTCTGCAGCCCCTGACTGACTCCAGTCYGGCTGGACACAAAGGTCTGAATGAGAAATTGCTGCTATCACATGATGAAATTAAGGAACCAGAGACYCTCCATTAGTGCCCCACTGGAGAGAAGTTGTGCACCACGAGCTTGTCCCTTATCAGCCACCAGAATTCAGTCCTGAAACGCTGAGTCACAGGCTGTGGCCAGCAAAGACATTCAATCTGCATTTTAAATAATTCAAAAACAGCCGTGTCTGAGAATCTGAGATGTCCCTACATAGGTATGACATGCCCAAAACTTTCTGGGATGTCTGCTGGCCTGCTCCTGTCATGCCTTCCCACCAGGAACTGTGATGCCCACAGAAATCTTTCCACAGAGGTRKTGGTGGGCAAGAATCCACACTTCACCTTCCCTTTAYGCTTGCAATTGCCAAGGCAGATTTTTCAGCACTTGAACCAGTCTGTGCCATCATAATTTATGTTTTTCCAGTTTTTGGTGTCTGTTTTCAGTCCCAGCCCCCTGCCATGGGGCCACACACAGAGCTGCAGGTCCCACCTGCACAGGCACACACTGGGGCAGCAGCACCTTGGGGTTTTTAACCAGAGATTTACAGATTTAAATGAGAAGGGAGACTCATATTCAGCATTCACTTCACCTGCTTGGCTCTCAGAAAGAGCTCCTGGCTTTCATGGCCAGAGATTCTGAAAGCATCAGGACAGAATTTCCAGCACAAAGAGTCAACTCTGATGCAGGTGTGCTGAGTCCAGAATCGAGTCCAAACTAAGTCTAATCAAGAATAAAGCAATAAAAAACAATCAAGAAAATAATAAAGCAATAAAACAAGCAGTCTTGATACTCTTGAAGCAGAAATGTAATTTTTGGGTGTATAGGCAGAGATGATCTACTGGTGAACATGCACAAGGCTGAAATGTTTGTGTCTGACACATCAACAAGGAAAAAACATTTTAAACAACAAAAAAGAGATGATTTTAAATGACCTGGGACATAATTTCAATCCTTAATTGAAACCCCAGAACCGATTGCGGTTTATCTGTGCACAAGAATGAGCAAGTGCAAGGATTGCCAGCAGCGTCTGACCCCTCCAGGAACCAACCCCAGCAGAGTGCTGGCAAGTGGCTCTGCCCCGAGCAGGAGCTGGAACTGATGCTCACATTCCCACCATTTGCTAGCAATTAGTGCCAGCAGTTTGGAACAGGACATCTCCCTGATGTGTCACTGGCAGCTGGCAGAGGCTCTGAGGCACCCTGGGAGCAGAGGGGCAGAGCTGCTCCCTGAGAGGGGCAGCACCAGGGCCCTGGGACAGCCACAGCCCCTTCCTTGGCAGGGAGAGCCCTGGCAGGCCAGGTGCAAGAGCAGGGGTGCTCCAGCCCGGTGCACTGCCCTGGCAGAGCTGGGCAGCCCCAAATCTCCTTGGCAGGGCAGGGCACATGCCCAGCCATGGTGCCACTGCCCTGGGCAGAGGCTGCACGCTGGGGCTGGGCAATCTAAATCCCCTTGCAGGGAGACCTCCCAAATCCCCTTGCAGGGCAGGGCACGTGTCCAGCCTGGTGTCACTGCCCTGGGCAGAGCTGGCCACCGCCAGCAGTCAAATCCCCTTGGCAGGGAGGGCAGATGTGCCCAGCTGGTGCCACTGCCCTGGGCAGAGCTGCCAGCTGGCAGCTGGGCAATCCTAAATCCCCTTGGCAGGGAGAGCTCCCCAAATGGACCCTGCAGGCAGGGCAGGGGATGTGCCCAGCCCGGTCCCTTTGCCCTAGGCAGAGCCCTGGGCAGTCCCAATCCCTTGGCAGGGCAGGGGACGTGCCCGGCCGGTGCCTGCCCTGGCGAGAGCTGGGCAGTCCAGATCTCCTTGGCAGGCACGGGGATGTGCCCGGCCCGGTGCCACCTCGCCCTGGAGACAGCGCTGGCAGCCCCAGCCCTGCTCCCTCTGCAGCCCAGGCAGGCAGGAGCTGCCCGAGGAGCCCAGCTGGGGCCCCCTGAGGCTCTCGCAGGGGCTCCTGTCCCTCAGCCCTGCTCAGCGCTGACACTGCAGCTCAGGTGGCAGATGCTCCATGGGCAGCCCCTGTGCTGACCAGCCCCAGCTGAAAGGTCCAGGTGCCATAAACTGGGATTTAGGAAAGGCAGGGTTGCTGTGGGCRGGGTCACAGGGTGCCCCCAAAGGGCCTTTCCCAGCCAGATGTCCCCTGAGTGGCACCAGTGGCACCCTGGGCTGGCTGTCCCTGCAGGAGCCCGTGCACCCTCCCCACAGACAGCAAACGGGGAAAGAACAACGTTTGCCATCTGCATTCTGCTAACAACTCACTCAAAATAAGCAGATCAATCACCTATAATTAAGTTGTCAACCCTTAATATAGGGTGCTGCACTACTTTAAAAAAGGCAAATATAAATACCAAAGCAAAGCAACAGGAAGCAAGAAGAAAAGGTCTCACTGATGTTTATGGCCAGCAAAAACCCAGGCCTCTGATTTTCCCCATTATTCCAGCTAAAAGCTGAAATTTAGCTGTTTAATATTTCAGCTGGATAAATCTCAGCCGTGTTTGAGASATTTAAATCTGCCATTTGTGGATATGTAGCTGACCCTTAGCACAAAACAATCCCTGCAGTATATTTATGAAATATAAACCCAGCCACGCTGCCCAGCAGCCGGGGCTACAGAGACTCAGAAAATAAAATCTCTTTTTCCAAGAAACGCAGAGGGTAAATCAATGGGAACGATTTACATGAGCACAAGGCAGCTCCAACATAAAATAGAGGTGGCTTGCCCTTTTAGGGAAAATGATTTCTAACAAAAACTGACATTTTGATGAAGATTGTTACAAATTTTAATGGCATGTACGGGAAAAAAAATAAAGTAATAATTTAAGTAAAAAAAAAGTCTGGAGCAGTTGGGAGGGCGAGGCCACACGTGCTGTGTGCCACCCTGGGGTCACAGTGGCACCAGCACAGAGGGCCAGAGCCCCTGAGTGGTCAGTGCAGTGCCAGCCCCGCTTGCTGCAGGTGATCAGCTCCCAGCACAAGCACTGCTTTATTTATTTCATTTTGTTCAGCACCTGAATGAGGGGTTTTGGCTCCAATCTCATTGACAGSGCTGCATTATGAACCTGTGAATAGGGTTTTCTCCCACACTGCCAACATTATCTTCTGCTGGCTCTATGCTCCAGCTGGCCCTTTCTTGTCTTGCATGAGGCGTCTTAAGAGAGAAAAAACCCACTTTAAAAAATAAATAAATATTGCTGAAGTTAGCTTCTCCCTTTGATTAGRGTGGGGCTGGCACTAAGGGAATGTTTTGCTGTTGCAGAAGAGGTGAAGCTGTTTGCTGAAGGCCAGAGCTCAGAAATGAGCCCCTGAGCCTGCAGGGATCAATGCCCAACACCTGGAGCAGGGGAGGGAGGCTGCTCCTGCCTCTCCCAGGTGCCACTCAGGTTCRGTCAAATCCACATCTCAGGAGCCTCCCAGGGCCCACAGGGTAGGAGTGTTTGACAGGTGAAGTTCCAAATGGATTATTCTCCCCCCTCAAACTCCTGAAAGATTTTGATCTTTGACATCGACGCGTGCTTCAAACGTGATTAAGTGGCAGAAAATAAATCCATCCTTTATTAAACTAAATGACAAGTTATTTCCTTTCTTTCGGTGGAGAACTTACACAGGAAAAAAGGTTTCACTAAAAGAAAAAGGTAATAAAGAATCTGATCCAGAGATTTTGGTTATTTCAGGAAAAGCTGGGAAAGGATGGAGTGACTCCTCAGTAAAGCTGTGAACCACCTTACTCAGGAGGGATCTCAGTGAGGGAAACTAAAAGCAGGGGAATTAAGCCCAAATCCATATTCACTTCAGCACTTTGATTGAGGGTATTTTCATTGTAAGAATATSCAATAAACAAAGTGAAAGGAACGGTAATTATATAATTTTTTGTAATTATATCTGAAATATGGACCTGTAATTTTATCTCTGACCCCACCAATAACCCCTGGGGATCAGGGATCCCTTCTGGCTGCAGTCCCACACAAATCTTGGCTGCTTTGGGCAATCTCCTCCCTGTATTTGAGTATTTSCACCAGTGACAGGAGAGCCCTTCCCAGGAACAGCACAGGGGTCACGTTCCTMTGGGGAATGCAGAGAATCTTTGCAGAACCCATGCAAAGAGAGAAAATCTGCAGCTACACCAGGSAAAACAGCGTAGAAGAGAATAARAACATATAGATAAATAAAAAGTGAAACATAAACTTCAAGGAATTMAGAGATTTTCGAGGAGCTAAGATTTTAGTTAGAGATAGGCTTTATTGGAGTTAATTAAAATAAATAGGTAGGCCTTGATGAAGTTAAGAYTTAGTAGTTAACTAATAATTGATTGCTTGTCAACACAATGTTTGTTTAGCTGGGTTTATAATGAAGAATATAGAAACTGATCAATAACTTTTAGGAACATAAGACAATTGTAGGCCTCCTCTGCTCTGAAACCAATTGAACATGGGGAATGGGAGTTCTACCAATGACTTCATTTGTCACATTTGCATTGAAAAGGCAGAAAGGTCAGAAGGAAGAAAACTTCATTTATTTCCTCATTTTGGGACCCCTCCCCATGGAAGGGACCACCAACTCATTTTGAGGAACAAACTACGCATGCTTAATGGCTTTTGAACTAACTAGCAAAGTTATGAATATGTAATTGTATTTTGGGTATTCAATACTTGTACAGATAAAAGGGCTCTGGAATCACCTGTAAATTGAGGTGTGTATTTGGGACCTATCCCACAATAAACACACACTTTCTAACTCTAAACTGTTAGAGAGTTTTTGGATATCGGATAGGATCATATCCGTTATTGGGAATGGGATGTACCAAAGTTATGAATATGTATTTGTTATTTTGGGCATTCAGTACTTATTCTGTAAAAGGGTTTCTGTAATCACCTGTAAATCATGGTGTGTATTTGGGACTATCCACAATAAACAAACACTTTCTACTTTAACTGCAGACAGTTTTTGTATATTGGTACTAGATCAATATCCATATTGGAATGGGATGTACCAAAGTTATGAATATGTATTTGTATTTTGGGCATTCATACTTGTCTGTAAAAGGGCTCTGTATCACCTGTAAATCACGTGTTGTATTTTGGGACCTATCCACAATAAACACACACTGTCTAACTCTAACTGTTAAGAGAGTTTTTGGATATCAGTTCTAGATCAATATCCATATTGAGAATGGGATGTACCAAAGTTATGAAATGTATTTGTATTTTGGGCATTCATACTTGTTCTGTAAAAGGACTCTGGAACACCTGTAAATCACAGTGTGTATTTGGGAGCTATCCCACAATAAACAACACTTTATAACTCCACACTGTTAGAAAGTTTTTGTCCATCACAGTTTGGATATCGGTACTGGATCAATATCCATATTTTTTTAATAAATCAAGAGCACAGAGCCCAGAGGGGTTTGGGGAGGAGGGACCTGCCCAAGCAGCAGGGTGCAGTGAGAGGGGCTCCAGGGTCCCTCCCAGCCCACAGGCCCTGGGCAGGGCTGCTGTGGGACCCCTCCACAGGAGCAGCATTGTTCCCAAGCCCGCTCTGGGCATGGCAAAATGCTTACCTTGGCCAAATTCAGGTGCAGAGTCTGGGTCAGCTGAAACTCAAACTCCTTCCKAGCCACAGCTCTGAGTCATCAAATCCATCGCCTTATTAAAAACATATTCAATMGACAGATTTTTTAGCAAGCAGGTGGAGTTCTTTCTAGCAAGCTAGGTTTGATTTTTATATTGGKAATCACACTCTAAGCTGCTTATTTTTGCTATAGACATCATTTCTTTGTCTGCACGCCTGTTAGTGACTGGCAAGAGAGTTTTCCTTTAAATGATTTTGCTGGAAGTGCAGTGTGAATAATTGATTGGTTGTAGCCAGATTGACTCGCAGCCTCGCTCCGTGCTACCTGCTTAAAATATTACAAACCCCAGAAACATTTGCTAGCCAGAGGCAATGCAATATGTGCAGATCCCGTGTTGCCTGCAGCCATAACACTGTAACCAGACAGTTAAAAGACATTTTAGGGGGAAAAAACCCTCCTAATAAGCGGCTGTGTTTCTACCTACTCGATATGGATGATTCTGCTTGCATCTCCAAAAATCAGCTCTGTTTTGTTTTTCCTTCAGGACTGACACAAAGAGTTGTGACACGGCGTCAAGAGTTGACAACAGGCTTTTCAAGGGAGCCTTTGATCATTTAAAGCCCTGGGAGTTGTTGCACTTCTCCTGTGACATTTATCTTTCAACTCCTTCTCAGCAGATGAACTCTGATCGGAACGAGACTGAGCYGATCAGGACGTGTCCTTTCCCCAGCAGCCTTTGTTCATGATCCATTGGAAAGGGTTTTTTACACTTGGATTTACRCATTTCCATGCGTGTCACCTGCCAGAGCAGCTGTGGCTGCCCTGCATCCCTGGCAGTGCCCCGGGCCAGGTTGGACACTGGGGTTTGGGGCAGCCTGGGACAGGGGAAGGTGTCCCTGCCATGGCAGGGGTGGCACAGGCTGGGATTTATTTAAGGTCCCTCCCAAACCATCCCATGACTCTGATCCGTGGTGGAAGAGATGGGGGAAATCCAATACTGGCTCCATTTCTCAGCCAAATAAACACACATCAGCAAACCACAGGAAAGGTCACCAGAGCTCCATCAATAATCCTTTAAATACATCTTGGCTGGAGAGGTGCTCCACYAGCAGCAGCACAGGTGCAGCAAATGTGAAATAAGCATCCAAAAACCTGAGCCTTGGGGTCCCGGGGAGCAAAAAAGCCACAGCCATTCAGTGCCAGAACTTTTTCAGGAGGAACAGCCAATCAACCAGGGAGATAAAAACCTAGAATTATCATTTTCCTGTTTCCTGCAAAGAACTTGGACAGACTACATGGAAAATTGTCTTTGTCTCTAGCCCTGACTCCATCATTTAAGCTATTCTTAATTCCAGCAGGCTTGCTGGGAGCCCTCAGCTCCTTCTGAGCCTTCAGCAGGTGCTTCAGCCTCATCCTTTCAAAACACAACGTGAGTCCTGAGAAAACCCCTGATCCTCTAAAGCAGCAGCAAGAACTATGCATATAAATGCAGGGATGATGTTTTTTCCTCCTTTAGCCACAACTCCAACCTGACAAGCAGCAACACGTGCGAGGGAGATGGTGACATGCCCAAGGATGGCTTGGCTCACAGCACTGTCCCCAGCACAGGAAAACAGGGGGGAACCACGAGGGAGAGAGGTGGGATCCCTGGAATGCACCAGGYTGCCAAAGGGTCCTTCCTGTGAGCACACACCACCAGGAATGGCTGCAACCATTAAAAGCTGCTTTTTAAGGGAGCTGCTTCCAAGAAAACATCTGAGTCCCAGTGAAACCTCTGTTCTCTGTCCACATTTTGTTTTTGTGATTTCAAGGGTTCATCAATGTTCCCTCACCTGGGAAGTGGCAGTGAARCTGACACCTGGAGAGCCTGGAATGGCCTTGGACCCACTGCTCGTGATTTTGTCTCCTCAATGGGCAGTCCCAAACAGCAACAGAACAAATCAGGGTGATAAACTCTTAATATCTGATTAAAAGAAAATAATCATATCGATATCAATGTTTATTTAACATAAATTATCGTGACTTCACTAGAGATTTAAACTATGCACACCTAAAAAGTAATTTTTTTTACAAATTGAGAAGTGCAAGCTTGTGTCACATGATATACAAATAATGGTCCAAAAGGAGAACTTTTAAGGAAATTTTTTAAATGCCAGAATTCATTTTAAAAATTCATTTCATTCTTGCTGAAAACTCTTTGCTGTCATAGAAGGGGTTTTTCAAGGTGTACTGAAATCAGACCTGTATAAAGGCTTATTTCCAGACCCCTCTCATTGTGCTCTGCTACCAATGCAACAYCAGCCAGGTCTTTATTGGGCTATTTGCTCACTGGTGAAGCCATAACCCATGCTGACACTGAATTTTAAAGCATGGTTCTCTTCATGGGGATAACATTTACAAGCACATGTYGTGACAGGACAAGGGGGAARGGCTACAAACTGAAAAAGAGTAGGTTTAGATTAGATATTATGAYAAAYRGATTCCCTGTGAGGGTGCTGAGGCGCTGGGTGCCCAGAGCAGCTGTGGCTGCCCCTGGATCCCAGGAATTGTCCCAGGCCAGGCTGGGCAGGGACAGCCTGGGACAGGGGAAGGTGTGCCTGCCATGGCAGGGCTGGCAGAGGAGCTGGGGGCTGCTCCTGAGGACATCTGGGGCCTGCAGACAGAGCAAACTCACAATAAATGACCCATCAGCRGTGGGGTGCAGCTTGGTGCCAGCGGTCAGAGCATGGGGTGCCACGTGGGCAGGCTGTGCCACCAGCCCTGGGAAATCTCCCAGATCTGCACTCCTTATCAGGGACCTGCCTCTGCCCAGCTGAAATCCAGAGCCAGGGCTGCTCCTGAGGACATCAGGGGCCTGCAGACAGAGCAAACTCACAATAAATGACCCCATCACCTCACCCAGTGCCAGCGGTCAGAGCACAGGGTGCCACGTGGGCAGGCTGTGCCACCAGCCCTGGGAAATCTCCCAGATCTGCTCTCCTTATCAGGGACCTGCCTCTGCCCAGCTGAAATCCAGAGCCAGGGCTGCTCCTGCTCCACCAGGTGGGAACAAGTGTGGTAATCCAAACAAATCACTTAATGAGACGGAACAAAGACTCGGATGAAGGCTCGCAATT
Organism: Sporophila hypoxantha; assembly: GCA_002167245.1. Taxonomy (NCBI): domain Eukaryota; kingdom Metazoa; phylum Chordata; class Aves; order Passeriformes; family Thraupidae; genus Sporophila; species Sporophila hypoxantha. The sequence continues at coordinate 620,699 of NDFG01000051.1, read as the reverse complement.
AAATACCATTTAATTATTTTAATTAGYYGGGGAAAGAACCCAAATCCCTTGGAAAAGCAATTGCTGTGTCCCGTACTGGAGCCTGGAGCACCTGCAGAGCTGCTGAGCTGAGCAGGTRTGGTCACACCAGGGCTGCCACAGCAGCTCTGCCTTTGGGGTGGCTTCACACAGATTTTATCCCATGTTTAATGCTTCCCAACAAAATAATCACACAGGGAGCCTGGCACAYCCTCACAAACCCCAAACAGGTCACTCCTGGTCGACCCCAAGAGGGGTTACTGACCCAAACCAGCCCAGGAACAGCCCAAGAAATGACCCATAAGAACATAAGCTGGGTCTTTGGCCACAGAAAATAAACACAGCAGATGCATGAAAGCATTTGAAGACATGGAAGTTTGAGCAGCACTTTCAGCTGAGGAGAATCTGCTTTCCTGCCACACCCAGGGAGCAGAGCAAGAGCACAGCTGCTAATTCACACCATTCATGRTGGGGTTTAAATGCTGCCCTACAAAGCAGTCTCAGGGGAGGAGAAGCTGAAATGAAATAAAGCAGCAGGATTTTATACAAAACCTCTGGAAAAAGAGGGCCAAGACTGGCTGATAACGACGTGCAGGAGGAACCAGGGGAGCTTTTTCCCAGGGTATCAAATACAGCCCAGGAATGGCACAGAGCAGAGACTGCTGCCCTCCTCAGAGCATCCCTCCAGCCCGTGGAGGCAGCAATCTGCCTTGATTGCTGACAGCACCAAGATAAGCACTGGACAGAGAATACAACCCACCAAGGGCTGCCCCCTCCCCGTGCCCTCTAAATCTGCATTTTGAGCAGCAGACATGAAATACAGCTACCATCACTTTTTCTTATTAAGAGCAAGATTAAAAGCCATTTTTAATAAACCCCGTTCCAAAGAGGAGCAAATGAGTGATTTGCTCCCTGATTTATTGCCCTGCATTCCTGGCTGGTTCGTGCTGTCTTGTTTRTCCCCACGTGGGTGAAGAGCACCAGGTTTGTGGTGACCCACATTTGTCTGGGCAGGTGCAAACCTGCTTTTGTTTTCTCCTGATCCTGTCACTGCAGGACATGAAACAACACGAGTGCACACCGTGSTCTCAAGGTGAAGAAAAAGGAAGTTTATTTACTGACACCAACATTTATAGATTTCCAAAAGTGACAGTGGATTGCAGGGTGACAGTGCCACCTCTCCAGTGACACTGGACAGACCAACAGTCCATTAAATTTCTTTTCTTCTATAAAAGAATGCAGAACAATGAGTTATTTACAGAAAGTGTGTGTGAAAGTTTGCTACAAGGATGTCACCATCAGAAGGCTTAGAAAATCTTAAAAAATCAGGGTGGCACAATCCTACAGGGATGTGCTCAGTGAGATCTGCAGGAGGAGTCACACATCCCTGTGCCAGGATCCCTTTTCCATTACCCTGTTTGCAATCTTACCTTCACTTTTATAAAACCAAAAGCTTTTAACAAGAGTGTTTAACATCAGGAGAATCAGCTGAGCATCCTCCAGGATTTTCAGGGAAAACACATCTAAGAGCAGCAAACTGGGATGTCTGCTTGGGAAAAAAACCCCACCTAGCAATAGATAAGCATTATTTATTTCCCAAAATTGGTTTAAAGAGAAAAAAGATTTTATCTGGATCACCAAATGTAATTTAGCCTTAGACAGCTAAAGTAGGCTTTTAGTTCACATCAGCTTTGGAGGGAAAAGCTTCAGCAGCCTGAAATGGATTTGAGCAAACCCATAAGAATGATGAACACATGAGGAAGGGATTGCAATTATCATCCAAGAGATAAAACAAAGGTACTCCACAAGGCACAGAATGTTTTCTGAGCCCCTCCAGCCCCACAAACTCAGGAGGAGGGGGGTTAAGGTCCTTAGGGCCACGAGCCCAAAACTGCACCTGGCCAAGCAATCACTGTCCCCTGCAGAGCCACAGGGCTCCCCTCTGACTTTCCCAAATAATTCTCTTTGAATTAAGAGCATTTTCCCATAGCCAGGTCACCTCCTCACTTGTGGAAGGGTTTGAGTAACTCRCAGTAGTGCAGGGGGGTGTAAGTTCCACTGACATCCTTTATTCACCCTAAATTGATTAAGCCATTACCCATTAAARACTTGCTCATCAACTGCTCCACACCAAGCCCATGGAGCTCCCAGCTGAGCAGGYCTGGAGGTTTTTTCATGGAAACAAAGTGGTTTTGCTAGTACAGAAATGGAGCATTTGATGAGTCAGCCTACACAAATCTGAGAGGTTTTTCTGTAATTCATTCACTGAGCTTCCCACATGCCTGCACTGGGAGAGCATTGCCAGGAGAGACTAAAGCAATAACCCAATAACCTCATTCCTGACACAGCTGAAGGTGRTCACTGAGCATATTAAATTGTGAATCTCCATTCCAACCAGCAGCCTCTGCCCTGGAGCCCKAACCTCCTGCCCAAAGCACTGGGAGCAGGCAGAAGGGTGGGGAGCAATCTCTGTTCAAAGCCTCCCATGAAATAAACCCACCACTTCTCTCCTCAAAGCCCAAATTTGTCTCATCTTCATAAAATCTGCAATGCTTCAATTTGTGGGTGCCACAAAAGGAAGTCAGTCACCATCACYACCTAAATAGTGCAGGGTATCTCTTATTTCAGAACATTTTACCCRAAAATAAGCATATGGGTGGTATTTGTTGCCTCTTTACAACAGCAGCACCAGCCCTGAGCTCCAGGGGCTTGCGGTGCCTAAACCCACTCCCTTCAGAGCCATGGACATCTCAGAGGAGAAAGATGCAGCAAACTGAATGTCCATCTTTCCTGGACTGTGGCCCAGAGAGGGTTAAAACAACCTGTAATTTTTTATGGAAATCCTCAGAAAAGAATTGATATTGTGCATAATGCAAACCATTTAACTGCAGAGGTGCAGCCCCCAGCCCAGGGCTGGGAAATGAAGAGGTTTGGAGCACAAGACCCTTTGGAGTCTGTCACATCCCCTGGAAGAGTCCCAAGCAGAGAAACAGCAGCAGAGCACGGGAAGGTCACAAAGGACTAAAGACAGCAAATGTCTGTGGAATTTGCCAGCAATGTTGACATGGGAAGAGATGAGGATCTGACTCCGTGTTTCAGAAGTTGGATTTACTATTTTATGATATATATTATATTAAAAGAAAACTATATATTAAAACTATACTAAGAAGAGAAGAAAGGATTTCATCAGAAGCTAAGCAAGGAATAGAAAAAGAAGAAATGATAAAAAGTTTGGTGACTGACCAGAGAGTCCGAGCCAGCTGACTGTGATTGGCCATAATTAGAAACAACCACATAAGACCAATCCCAGATGCACCTGCTGCATTCCACAGCAGCAGATAATCATTGTTTGCATTTTGTTCCTGAGCCTCTCAGCTTCTCAGGAGGAAAAATCCCTAAGGAAAGGATTTTTCATAAAATGTTCTGTGACAAATGTCTGATCAGAGAGGGAGAAAGGGGACTCAGGAGGCTGGGACAGGCCAGAGCAGCATGACCTGCAGGAGGGCAGAGCTCCTCAGCTCTGCATCCCACTGCCCCCTGAGCAGCCCTCAGCTACCCCTGCCAAGGGGAGCCAGCACCCCAAACACAGCAGATGGGATGGGATGGGAATGGGGTGGGGATGGGGGTGGGGATTGGGGATGGGGATGGGGGATGGGGATGGGATGGGGGATGGGGACTGGGGCTCCCTGTGCTGGCACCCCAAACACAGCCAGCAGGGAAGGTTGGGGCTCCCTGTGCTGCCTTACCAGGTTCTGTCCTATTGGTGCAGGATAGGCTCATTAAAGGTAATTCCCACTTTGCCCTGAAGGAAAGAACCCTCTCTCCTGCAGGTGTGTTCCCTGCCAGGAGCCTTCCAGCTGGGYCACCTGGGGCACAGCCAGTGCTGGGGAACTGCTGGGCTGGCTCTGGGAGGGCTTTMCCAGCCTCGCTGCTCCTGTGATCCCCAGGAGTCTGGCACACCTGCCCTGGGGGCAGCACCATGCTCCATAAATACAGGAAAACCTCAAAGCCAGCCTCACGGCTCGGGTCAACTGCCCAAACAAATTAAATTTAATTTCATAAGGTCTTAAAATCGCCACATAAACAGCACATTTCATGCTTTCCTCTCTCCCGTTCCCCAGTTTTTGGGTGAAGGTCACAGCCAGAGCCAGCAGAGCTCAGGAGAAAAGCTGTGCCTGGCAGAGCCTGGCGCCCACACGGGCTGGAAAGGATCAAACCAGCAGCAGCATTTGGATCACAGATGCCGTGGAATATTTTTACAATTACAGCTGATTTAATGCGAGATAAATAAGGCTTTGGAGACACTTTTACATCTATTGGTTCATAGGAAAAGGAGCGAGCATAAAAAGATTTATTTAATTGCCTTTGCACTTTAAAGCGTAGGTTACAGCCATTAATCACTGGTGCAGACATCAAAGTGTCCCCGTGGCTGTGGCAGTGTGAGCACAGCTCTGAGCAAGGGTGGCACYGACATATTTTCTGAAAAATACTTTCGTTGGGATCTTTTCTCTTGAGAAGCTGGGAAGCTTCAGCTTCTCCATGTTTTGCTGCTTTGGAATGTGATTTGGAGAATTGTTTACCCAGTATGTGAAATTGTTTTTACTTGATGACCAATGACAGCCACCTGTATCGAGGCTGTGAGCAGTCACAAGTTTTACTATCATTCTCTTCCATTCTTTTCTTTGCTAGCTTTCTGATGAAATCCTTTTCTTCTATTTCTTTTAGTATAGTTTTAATATATCATTTTCTTTTAATATCATATATATCATCAAATAATAAATCAGCCTTCTGAAACATGGAGTCAGACTGTGATCTCTGGGACCCCTGMGAGCAGCAGCACACAAGGGCACAGTGCAGCCCCAGGCCACATTTCAGAGCTGGGCACAGGCACTGCTCACTGCTGCCTGCCCCACGGCACAGGACACACAGACAGGAGAGCAGCCCCAGCCCCTCCGTCCCCTGTGCTCTGATTGCCCCAGTGCCACACACACAGGGCACCCTGTCCCTGTGCCCCTGTGCCCAGGGCAGCCCTCTGTGCACCCAGACCCGCTGCAGGGAGCTCTGGAGGGGCTGCAGGCCAGCCTGGGGCAGCGGGAGCTGTCCCTGCCATGGCAGGGGGCACTGGGGGGGTTCAGGTCCCTTCCCACCCAAAGCTCTCTGGGGTTTCATGACAGCACAGCTGCACCAGAAATTGGCTCCAAAAAGGCAAAATGAGTCCTGCAGCATTTGCTTTGTTGTCATTGCCTTTTCCCCTGGTTTTCACCAGGATCTCCAGCTGAACAGGACACTGGCTTACAGAGCAGGCTGGTTTCTCACAAGCCTCTCCCCGTTCCCATCACTGGGGGGAAAGGCAGCCATCCCCCACTGTCACAGGCATCTTTCATGGAAAATCCTTTCCTTAGGCTTTTTCCTCCTGAGAAGCTGAGAGGCCTCAGGAACAAAATGCAAACAATGATTATCTGCTGCTGTGGAATGCAACAGGTGCATCTGGGATTGGGCTCATGTGGTTGTTTCTAATTAATGGCCAATCACAGTCAACTGGCTCAGACTCTGTCTGAGACACAAACCTTTGTTATCATTCCTTCCTATTCTATTCTTAGCTAGCCTTCTGATGAAATCCTTTCTTCTATTCTTTTAGTATCATTTTAATGTAATATATATCATAAAATAATAAACCAGCCTTCTGAACCATGGAGTCAGATCCTCATCTCTTCCCTCATCCTCAGACCCCTGTGAGCACGGTCACAGCCCAGGCCCCACCCAGGCACTCGGGAGGATGATGAGGAGCAGCCTTCCCCTGCAGTGGCACCCGGGGCTCCTGCCAGGCCTGGGGTCCCTGCTCCCCTCTCCCCTGCCCCAGTCCCACCAGCACAGCTCACTGCCTGCCCTTGCAAGAGTTGGCAAGTGCTGGTAACTAATTGCAAAAGTACACTCCTCGCAGTTAATTAACAGCATGAGTAATTGCAGGGCATTTCCAAGTGTCATAACAGCCTGGGATTAATGCAATTTATTACTTCATGGCCCCTTCGAAGAGGCGGTGTTGGTTGCAGTAAACATTCTCGTGCCAGGGGATGAATATCCCAGCACTGAAACCCCCTCAAACTGTGGGGCTGCCTGGCAGTGCCCAGGGCCAGGCTGGGGCATGGGAGGTGCCRCTGCCATGGCAGGGGTGGCACTGGCTGGCTTTGAGGTTCCTCCACCCAGCCCAGCCCAGGATTTTACCTGACAYGTGAGATCCTGCCAAATGCACACCACACCTGCCCCATCTCAGCTGCAGGGGGGCACCAGGAAAGGAAAACCACAAACACCTCAGGTACCCCACTGAAAACACACCCTGGATTTAAAAAAAAAGGCTCTCATCTTCATTTCTCTATGCCAAATATGCAAATTATCCTGCTTACTCGCGAGTCATTAAAGCTGAGAGAAGTCAAGGTTTGCTAGATAGCTGAATGATAACGAGGAGGTGGCTGAGCATCCCACGCTGCCCAGGTCACACAGAGTTACCCCAGAGCAGGGGCTGCCTCTGGAAGCACCGGGGCCCTTGTGCAGCACACCCACAGCTGGTTTGTGTTTGCAGCAGCGTGCAAACCCTCACCGTGATCATGGGCCTCGGTTTGTCTCACAGCTGCTGTGCCTGACCCTGAGCAAGGATGGGCTCACCACAGCTACCACACTTAGCACCAACGAGACCCAAAATGAACACGCAGAAGAGAGGGCCTTGGGGCCGCAGGTATTTCACACCCCCTCTGCCTGCAAATGGAKTGCAACCTGAGCAGAGGTCTGAGCTGCTTGCACTTGGAGCACACCTCACACCCTGCTCACAACTGCTGGAAAACAGCGGGATTAATGTCAAAGCTGCTGCATGAGGGTAGAAGATGTAACAAGAAAAAAGTTGCTTTTCCTATTAAATAATGATTTTGGGGTGGCTTATTTCCATACTTGGATTTCAAATGAAGTAGCCTGACCATTAAAAAAATAAAATTTTGGTCCTTTTCCCCACCTTTGGCACCAGTCTCTGGCCCAGCAGCACACTGAGTCCCTCACCTGTGGTCTCRTTCAGCATCTGCAGCAGCTCTAATGAAGGAGGAAAATTCCTTCTGATCGATGATGTTGGGATAACAAGAAACAACTCCCCCTGTCCCKAATTAGTTTTTCAAACCCCTTTGTTCCATCTCCCCCTGCACTGAGCAAACCCCTCAGACAGTGGAGGCGGCTGAGGCTGCTGAGGTTCCTTTCACACATTTCAGGATGGGGAGAACAAAAAGCTTTCCCACAGAAGCTGCACTGAAACAGCAACAGCAGTGCTTTTATCACATCAACCTTGTGATCACAGAGGTGTTCTGTTCCTTTTGCAGGCTGGGGAGAAGGGCACTGAGATCAGCATCCCCCACYGCCTGAGCAGCCCCCGGGCTGAGCTGCAGGGCCCAGCTCCTGCTGAGCAGGGATGGCACCAGCTCCCACAAATGAGATTGTTTTCATGATCCACCAGTGAGAACAGCCCAAACCCTCCTGGCACCATCTTTTCATGATCCATCTCATCTGCTCCAGCAGTGAGAACAGCCCAGGCCCTCCTGGCACCATCCCTTCCTGGCTTCCAGTGCCCCCAAACACAAGGAGGGACACTGTCACAGACATCTTTTATGGAAACTCATTTCCTTAGGAATTTTCTTCCTGAGAAGCTGAGAGGCCTCAGGAACAAAATGTAACCAATGGTTATCTGCTGCTGTGGAATGCAACAGGTGCATCTGGGATTGGGCTCATGTGGTTGTTTGTAATTAATGGCCAATCACAGTCAGCTGGCTCAGACTCTCTGTCAGAGCCACAAACCTTTGTTATCATTCCTTTCTATTCTTAGCTTAGCTAGCCCTCTGATGAAATCCTTTCTTCTATTCTTTTCATATAGTTTTAATGTAATATATATCATAAAATAATAAATCAGCCTTCTGAACCATGGAGTCAGATCCTCGTCTCTTCCCTCATCCTGGGACCCCTGTGAGCACGGTCACAGGACACCTGCCCCATCAGTGACAGTGCTGAGCAGCCCCAGTGCTGSGGAGATGTCACCAAGTTCTTCTAAGTCCTCCTAAGCCTTCTGATGTTTACATTCTTGTAACAAAGATTTTCACACACTTTCCTGTAAATACTCATTGTTTTGCATCCTTTTATGGAGGAGGAGAAATTTGATGGGCTGTTGCTTTGTCCAGTGTCATTGGAGAGGTGGCACTGTCACCCTCCAATCCAGGGTCACTTTTGGAAATCTATAAARGTTGGAGTCAGAAATGAAACCTCCTTCTTTTTACCTTGGAGATTGCAGTGTCTGTGTTATTTTATTTCGTGTCCTGTAGCCGGCAGGAGAGGCCAGCCCTGCAGCAGGGCTCAGCCCCAACACAGCTCACCCAAGGACTGCCTGAAAACCAGGGCAGTGCCCAGGGACAGGGACAGCTCAGCCCTGCCTTTCTCGGGCTCATTGCTCTGGGAGAGCTCCTGCTGAAGCGCCTTCCTGAGCAGGAGAGTGCCAGGGACTGAAACCCCAAATTACTGTAACTACACCCAGTTACACACCGGGCTGGCACTCTGGTGTGCAGTTTATAACCTGGTGTGCAGTTTACACCCCGTTACACACCAGGCTGGCACTCTGGTGTGCAGTTCACACCTGGTTACACGCAGGCTGGCACTCTGGTGTGCGTTTACACTCTGGTGTGCAGTTCACACCGGTTACACACAGGCTGGCACTCTGGTGTGCAGTTTACACCCCAGTTACACACGGCTGGCACTCTGGTGTGCAGTTTACAAACCCTGGTGTCAGTTTACACCCTGTGTGCAGTTCACACCCAGTTACACCCAGGCTGGCACTCTGGTGTGCAGTTTAACTCGGTGTGCAGTTCACCGCAGTTACACACCGGGCTGGCACTCTGGGTGTGCAGTTCACACCCAGTTACACACCGGGCTGGCACTCTGGTGTGCAGTTTACACTCTGGTGTGCAGTTCACACACCTGGTGTGCAGTTCACACCCAGTTACACACACAGGACTGACACTCTGGTGTGCAGTTTAACCTGGTGTGCAGTTCACCCCAGTTACACACCGGGCTGGCACTCTGGTGTGCAGTTCACACCAGTCCCACAGCACCGGCTGGCACTCTGGATGTGCAGTTCATAACCACCACTCTTGGTGTGCAGTTCATACACCCAGGCTGGCACTCTGGTGTGCAGTTTACACCAGCGCACTGGTCATGCACTCTCGAGGTGCCTGCACCCCTCCTGAGCAGCACAGCCCCATCCCACAGCAGAGGGGCCCGTGCACACCCCGGGTCTGCTTGCACTCAGAATTGTCACCCTGCAGCTGTGGGATGGAATTGCTGAAGGAGTTGTCAGGTTCAATGGGAGAGCTCGCACAGCCCCAGCTCTGGCYCTGTGATTTACCCAGCAAGTGCTTCTCTCTCCTCCCTTTGCAGCAGCTCAGAGCTCAATGGAACCATCTGTGAGCACCGGCACAGGGTTCAGCCAGCAGCCCCAGAGCACCCCTGTGCCCCAGGCTTTGTGTGCCTCTGCCTGGTTCCTGGGGGCTGCTTGTGTTTAACCTTTGCTGCAGCGCCAGTGCTGGCAATGCAGACAGAGAAGGGAACCTGCCACAGCTCCCACTCCTGCTTTTGGGGCACACAAAGGGCACTTAAATGTGGTGGACACCACAGGGCAGCCCCACACGAGCAGCCCCAGTTTGGAGGGCTGGGGGTTGTTTGTTCATCATCCCTTTGGCTGGTATGTCACAGACATTTCTTTATGAAAAATCCTCTTTCAGGATTTTTCCTGCTGAAGCTGAGAAGTTCAGCAACCAGACATAAACAATAGGTTATCTGCTGCTGTGGAATGCACCAGGTCTGTCTGGATTGGCTCAGCTTAGATATTTAGAAATAATGGCCAATCCAGAACTGAGCTCTCTCGGACACAGTCCGAGAGAGCGGAGTTTGTTGTCAGTCAGATTAGGTAGCTAGCTGTCTCTGGAAACTCTCCTTTCTTTTTCCTTTTAGCATAGTTATAATGTAGTATATATATATATCATAAAATAATAAARCAAGCCTTCTGTAATGGAGTCAAGAATCTACGTCTCTTCCTTCACCCCAAGAGCCCTTGTGACCACTGTAACACTGGTAGGTGCAAGGGYATTGTGCAAGAGCCTTTTCTGCCTGGCTGGAGGCCAAGAGGACCAATCCCAAGGAGTGCCAAAGCCCCACCTTACACCATGAGCAATGGGTTGCTGCAATTGTTCCCTGGAACTGATTTCAATAAGTTTGTTATCACCAGATTAAAAAAAAAAAAAAAAAAAGAGAGAGAGAGATAGAAAACATCCTGAGTTGGGAAAACATCCTGAGAAAACACCCAGTCCATGAGGATCCATGCAAGGATCACTGATCCAGCAGCCCCTGGCCCTGCACAGACCCCAATCCCACCCTGGGCATCCCTGGCAGCATCCAAACCCTCCTGGAGCTGCTCTGGCAGCCTCGGGGCCGTGCCCATTCCCTGGGATCTGGGCAGTGCCAGCACCCTCTGGGGATGAACCTGTCCCAAAATCCAGCCTGACCCCCCTGGCAGAGCTCCCGGGTGCTGTCCCTGTCACAGAGGCAGCAATGGGAGCTGCAGCCCCCGGGGGCCTCCCCCAGCCCCGTTTTCTCAGCAGAGGAAGGAGCCATGGCCTGCTCAGCCCTGCCTGTGTCTCACAGCCATTTAGAGGAGGGCTCAGGAGCGCCCTTCATCCTCCTSACGGGCTGTGCCTGTCCCAGGCAGCCCTTCCAGGGTGCTTGGGGCTGTGTCCCTCTGCCCCTGCCCTAACGCTGGCTCTGCCTGCAGCCTGGAAACTCTCTCAGGGTGCTGCAGGAGGRGGCTGGGCCGGGGATGGAGCCACAAAAGCCTTTTGCAGCACTTCACCTTGGGAGGAGCCCCAAAGCCATCCCGAGGGATGTCCCTGGTGCATGATGCYGCAGTTTCAGGGTGTTAGCCCCTCTCCTCCTCCGCCACAGCCCAGAGAACAAAACGCATTTGCTCAGGCAGAGACTGCTCTCACCAGAGCAKAGTCAGCTGCTTCAGCCTCTCAAGTGTTTAGAGCTCTCAGCTGTACGTAMTTATTCCACTTCCATGAAAACATGCGGCTGGAAAGCCATACACCAACCATAAACATAAAAATGGGAATGGAAGCCTGGGCTCCCTGCAGCAGGGTGGGGATTACCCCAGCAGAGATGAATAGCAGATATGGATTTACAGAGAYCACTGATAATGGGTGCAAATTGTGAGTGTTTTACACCAAAGAATTATTTACAAAGACAGCCCTGGGAGTACAGAAAATGTCCAATCACATCCCTGCCTTGCAGAGTCCCCTCGAACAGCAGGAACTGCAAGGAGCGGGACTGAAGGGGTTTCTGGAGTGTCTGCAGCTCTTTAAAGAGCCATCACAACAGCTTCATTATACTRGTGCCTTAGGGCAAGACCAGATGACTTCAGGCTCGTTTTCAGTGTTTATTATGCAAAGTTTATGCAATCCAGTGCTATTCTCTCAATACCAGCAGAAGTTTAGAGGGCCTGACCCACTCTTGGTCAAGTGCTCAGTTTGCAAGAGGAGGAGTTACAAGCYCACAGACATTTCATGAAGAGAAGAAACCAAACTGCAGCACAAGTTCAGACAAGTGGTGYGCTCACATCCAGGGCCAGGCTGGGCAGTGGGGCTGGAGCACCTGGGACAGGGGGGAGTGCCCCTGCCGTGGCAGGGGTGGCACTTCAGGGTGGGATTTCAGGTCCCTTCCAACCCAAACCTGTTGGGAAGCATGGAAGTTTGACATGAAAGTCTCACAGATATGTGTGCTTGGCAGAAAGATTTTTAAATGTAGAATCTGATGAAGGAATAGAGATGAAAGCAAGTTTTGATGTAGAAGAAAAGAATTGCTGAGCCAGTCTCACTGGCTAACCAAGGAGGCAAAGGGTGTGGTAGTTAGAAGGGGTTTTATGGCTCAGAGCAAAGGATAAACCCACCCCAAACAAGAAGATGTTTTTACCAAGCAGGAAGACAGCACAGGCAAACAAGGCAGCAAATGTGGCAAGGAGAAAAAAGGTCTCAGAATTTTCCACTGCAAGAAAACTGAAAAACAACTTCTAGCTCAAACTGTAATGTACTGACTTTTAATGACTGGAGAACAGTAACATGAATATGGTAATTACAGTAGTTGTGATGGGCTATAGGTAATAGTTAAGGTATAGATTGGTTCTGCTGTATGAAGATGCTCAGCAAAGAAAAGTATAGAATGCAATGTAACCAAAAGAAAAGTATATAATGCATTGTGACCAAAGAAAAGTATAAAATGCATTGTAACCAAAACCAAAGGGTCTCCAGGCCTGCCTGCAGCTGGAGCTGACAGCTGTGGGCACAGCTCTGTCACGCACCACCCTGCACTGCTGTAACATCTTGGATGCAATAAACCACATTTTGGATACAATAAACTGCATTTTGGATGCAATAAACTGCATTTTGGACGCAATAAACCGCATTTTGGACACAATTGGACACAATAAACTGCATTTTGGATACAATAAACCGCATCTTGGAGAGACACCTGGAGTCCCACATGCCTCATTTAAGGTCACCCACAAACCAGTCTGGGATCCTGTCCCTGAGCAGCCAGAGGTGCCAGTGCCCTGGCAGAGCCTTCCCCAGGCGAGGGGCTGGGCACAGCCCTGCTCTGCCAGGACTGCCCAGCAGTGGCCACCAGCCCCACGGACAGGGCACCCACAGCACCCACCCCACCCCATCCCATCCCATCCCATCCCATCCCATCCCATTATCCCATTATCCCATTATCCCATCCCATTATCCCATTATCCCATTATCCCATCCCATTCCAGGGACACCTCCCAGCTCAGCATCTGTGCCCAAACAACAATAAAACAACAAAAAACAATCGAAGGTTAACAGGCTCTGAAGATAAGATCTCCTGGAACTCAAAGAAACTCTTCCCTAGCTCCCACTCTAACATGTAAYCCAACTGAGCAGATGAGGAGAGCACCTCCATGCAAAGGAATAAAATTGTCACCAGCCAGACTGCCCGGCCCCAAAAACAGCACCCATGGAGAGGAATCCACCCCTGACCCCCAGCTCGTTTAACTCCTAACACAACATTTTCATACCTTCCTCCCTGCAGCCATTCCTTCCTTTCTGGTGGCCCTTCCTGCATCAGGGAACTTCTGCATTGGTGAAACCACCCATCCCACCCTGGCACCCAGGCTTTCTCATTGCTTCACCCATAAACCTTCACCTGTCTTTCTTTGAGGCAAAGCGTTAAGGAATGGTTTTCTTAGCCAGAATGATGACTTAGGAAACACATTTTATGTAAAAAGTGTGCGAGGAAGAGCTCTTTTCCTGTGACACATTCTCATTTCTCAACATAACTCTGACACTCTTATTCCTGAGTGTAACACTCTGGAGACGTAGATGTGAAGCAGAGCTATAATTAGCACATAATTTCCCCTAAACTTCCTGTTCTAAAACAACGAGACAGAGAGATGGAAACCTGCTGGCCTGAGAGGAAGGGTAGCAAAGAGTGACCCGGGTCAGGCTGCTGGCCATGGAGCAGGAATCTGGGAGGTGGGGGTGATGGGGAGGCTCCAGCAGGGGTTTCCCCAGCAGGGGGGAATCAGCTGGGTGTCCCTGGGGTGTCCCTGTCACGCGCAACCCAGCTGGTGTGTCCCTGGTGTGTACCCCTGTCCTGTCCCTGTTACCCAGCTGTGTGTCCCTTGCAGTGTCCCCTGTTCCCTGTGTCAGTCAGTGCCCCTGGTGTGTCCTGTCACGCCAGCTGTGTATCCTGTCCGCACCAGTTGTGGTCCTGGCAATGTTCTGGCATGTCCTGGTGTGTCCGGACCCGTCCCTGTCGCGGGTGTCGCCCTGTCCTGGTGCCAGCCCAGTGCCCCTGGTAGTGTCCCTGTCCACAGCTGTGTCCTGGCATGTCCTGGGTGTTCCCCTGTCCCTGCGTGTCCGCCTGTCCCTGGCGTGGTCCCCACTGTCGCGTGTGCAGCCACCAGTGCCTGTGTGTCCCCTGTCCTGTCCACAGCCCTGTGTGTCCGGGTGTCTGGTGTGTCCCCCGTCCCACTGCAGCTCAGTGTCAGAACTGGTGTTTTCCCCCTGCCCGTCCACCAGCCATTGCCCCTGGGGTGTCGCCCTTGTCCTGTCCCACTACTGTGTGTCCTGCGGGTGTCCGCTGCCTGTGTCCCCTGTCGCCCAGCTTGTGTCCACACAGTCTGTTGTGTCCCTTGTCCGATGTCCCCCTGTCCTCACGCCCAGTGCCCCTGGCTGTGTCCGCCCTTCCTCTTCCACCAGCTGTGGTGTCCCTGGGCCAGTTGTCCCTGTCCATGTGCAGCCCGTGCCCTGGTTGTCCCACCGTCCCTTGCCAGTCCAAGTGCCCCTGGTGTGTCCCCTGGCCGCATGTGTCCCCCAGCTGTGTCCTTGCCGGTGTCCCCTGTCCCTGTGCCCAGCCCCGGTGCGCCGGTGAGCAGGGCTCCGAGAGGGAGCCCCCTGCCCTGCGGCACACAGCCGAGGACACGGGCGGAGCCCGCTCAGCCCTGGGGCGCCCGGCTGGCGCGGCGGGGCAACCTGGGCAACTGGGCAAGGCGCGGAACCCGCTGACGCCAGGCCTGGGGCACCCCTGGGGCACCAGCGAGGCCGGGCACCGGCTGGCGCACAGGCCGGGAGCACACCGGGCCTTGGGGCTACACCGTGGGACCCTGGGCACACCCGCCTGGGAAAGCGGCTGGAACAGCCCGGGCACACCCGGCCTGGGGGCCAGCTGGCCTGGACACAGCCGGCCTGGGCACACAGCCGGCCTGGGCACGCCCGGCCTGGGGCACGCCCGCCTGGGCACCGCCGGCTGGGGCACGCCCGGCCTGGGGCACACCCGCCTGGCCACGCCGGCGGCACGCGGCACACCCGGCCTGGGCACCGCCCGGCCTGGGGCAAACGCCCGGCTGGGGCACCCCACAAGCCGCGGACCTGGGGCACACCGGCCTGGGGCAGCACGCCGGCTGGGGCACGCCCCTGGGGCACGCCCGTGCGGGGCACACCCACGGCCTGGGCAACACCGGGCCTGGCGGCACCCGGCCTGCGAGCACGAGAACCCGCTGGGCACGCCCGGCCCGGCACGCCCGGCCTGGGGCACGCCCGCCTGGGGCACGCGCCGGCCTGGGAGCACGCCCGGCCTGGGGCACAGCCGGCCTGGGGCACAGCCGGCTGGCACGCGGCCTGGGGACCCGGCCTGGGCGCACCACCGGCCTGGGGCAAACCGCACCGGCCTGTGGGCACACCCGGCCTGGGGCACAGGGCTCTGGGAGCTGCTGCAAGCTCTGACAGCTCAGCAGCTCTAAAAGCACTCTCAGGCTGGATAATGGCCTGCGAAATCCCCAGGCTTTGACTCAGACCAGTTGTTTACATCTAAATTACTTTTCCTCATTAAGCTCAAACTTTAATTCCCATATAATTAAATTGTGTTGTTCAAAACAATGACAAGTCCTTTTTTATTGGCTTTGTTCCTGCAATTATTAGATTGGGATGTCATTACAAACTTGTCAGGACTTTTTGCAGCTGTAGTTTGGTAGTTATGAACCGACAAGATTTTCACATCAATTTGGGAAGTGAGGGGGGAAAATGCACATCAGCATTTGATGGCCTGCACCAGCCTGCTGCATGCTATTCGAAATTGCTGCTTTTTGTGCATGGAGGAGGCTCAGGGGAAAGCCTGGGGACACACAGGGGCTTTGGCTCTGGGCACTCTGTGCCAGGGCCTGCCCACCTGCCCGGGAACAATTCCTCATTGCCATATCCCATCCACCTCAGGAAAATTCCCAATTCCAAATATCCCATCCCCCCTGTCAGGAACAATTCCCATATCCCAATAATTCCCAATATCCATCCATCCACCTGAGGAACAATCCATATTCCCATATAGTCCACATCCCACCACTGCAGGAACAATTCTATTCCAATATCCCATCCACTGCCAGGGAACAATATCCATACATCCATCCCAATCCCATCCCATCGCCACCTGCCAGGACAATTCCCATAATTCCCATATCCATCCCACCCTGCAGGAAATCCCAATATCCCATCCCACCATCCACGGGAAACATTCCCAATATCCATCACCACCTGCCAAGGAAACAATTCCCCAATATATTTCCCAATATCCATCCACCCGCCAGGGAACAATTCAATATTCCCATATCCATCACCCTGTCAGGAACATTCCCAATTCCCAATCTCCCCCACCCTGCCCCTGCAGTGAGCCTTCCTCTTGTCATAGTGTTTTTCCATTCCCATTTCACAGCTGCAAATGCAAAGTTATGCTCAACAACTCGTGTACAAAAAATAAAAGCACATGCAAGGCAGGGATGCAGTGGGAATGTCTCGGTGCTTCACCTCAAAGCAGAGAATTCTCGATAATATTTATTTTATATGGAATTCCAAGTGCCGAACAGCTTCAGGGCCATGATTTTAATGCACACAAACACACAAGATGTACATTGCATAGACACACTCAGACTTTTAAAGCCAAGAGCCTGCATTGGTTTGTTTGCTGCAGAATTACGTTTATAAGAAGTTTCCAGGTGCCTGTTAGAACCCAACCTCAGAGCCTCCTTCCGGGCAGGGCAAGAGCTGCAGGAACACGCTGACACTGGGTGGGCCAGAAATGTCAGAGCATCCCAGTGCCGCTGAGGCTCAGGCCTTACACGGCAGAAAAAATTCAGAAAAAAAAAGAAAAAAAAACATCCCCCAGCATAAACAC
>NDFG01000051.1:582874-597667 GCA_002167245.1 Sporophila hypoxantha | reverse complement strand
TAAAAAGTGTGCGAGGAAGAGCTCTTTTCCTGTGACACATTCTCATTTCTCAACATAACTCTGACACTCTTATTCCTGAGTGTAACACTCTGGAGACGTAGATGTGAAGCAGAGCTATAATTAGCACATAATTTCCCCTAAACTTCCTGTTCTAAAACAACGAGACAGAGAGATGGAAAACCTGCTGGCCTGAGAGGAAGGGTAGCAAAGAGTGACCCGGGTCAGGCTGCTGGCCATGGAGCAGGAATCTGGGAGGTGGGGGTGATGGGGAGGCTCCAGCAGGGGTTTCCCCAGCAGGGGGGAATCAGCTGGGTGTCCCTGGGGTGTCCCTGTCCCACTGCTGTGTGTCCCCCTGTCCCTGTCACACCAGCTGTGTGTCCCTGGCGTGTCCCCTGTCCCACCAGCTGTGTGTCCCTGCGGTGTCCCTGGGGTGTCCCCCTGTCCCTGTGCCAGTCCCAGTGCCCCTGGTGTGTCCCTGTCACCCCAGCTGTGTATCCCTGTCCCACCAGCTGTATGTCCCTGGTGTGTCCCCCATCCCTGCGGTGTCCCCCTGTCCCTGTGCCAGCCCCAGTGCCCCTGGTGTGTCCCCCTGTCCCACCAGCTTTGTGTCCCTGGCATGTCCCTGGTGTGTCCCCCTGTCCCTGGAGTGTCCCCCTGTCCCTGTGCCAGCCCCAGTGCCCCTGGTGTGTCCCCCTGTCCCTGTGCCACCAGCTGTGTGTCCCTGCAGTGTCCCTGTCCCACCAGTCCCAGTGCCCCTGGTGTGTCCCCCTGTCCCTGTGCCAGTCCCAGTGCCCCTGGTGTGTCCCCCTGTCCCTGTCCCACCAGCCGTGTGTCCCTGCGGTGTCCCCCTGTCCCTGTGCCAGCCCCGGTGCCCCCGGTGAGCAGCCCAGGGGCTCCTGCAGAGGCCGAGCCCCCCCTGCCCTTGCTGGGGCACACCCAGCCTGGAGCACACCCGGCCTGGGGCACGCCCGGCCTGGGGCACGCCCGGCCTGGGGCACGCCCGGCCTGGGGCACAGCCGGGCCTGGGGCACAGCCGGGCCTGGGGCACAGCCGGCCTGGGGCACAGCCGGGCCTGGGGCACACCCGGCCTGGGGCACAGCCGGCCTGGGGCACAGCCGGGCCTGGGGCACAGCCGGGCCTGGGGCACACCCGGCCTGGGGCACAGCCGGGCCTGGGGCACAGCCGGGCCTGGGGCACACCCGGCCTGGGGCACACCCGGCCTGGGGCACACCCGGCCTGGGACACAGCCGGCCTGGGACACAGCCGGCCTGGGGCACGCCCGGCCTGGGGCACGCCCGGCCTGGGACACAGCCGGCCTGGGGCACGCCCGGCCTGGGGCACACCCGGCCTGGGGCACNAGCAGGGGGGAATCAGCTGGGTGTCCCTGGGGTGTCCCTGGTGTCCCTGTCACCCCAGCTGTGTGTCCCTGGTGTGTCCCCCTGTCCCTGTCCCTGTCCCACCAGCTGTGTGTCCCTGCAGTGTCCCCCTGTCCCTGTGCCAGTCCCAGTGCCCCTGGTGTGTCCCTGTCACCCCAGCTGTGTATCCCTGTCCCACCAGCTGTGTGTCCCTGGCATGTCCCTGGCATGTCCCTGGTGTGTCCCCCGTCCCTGCGGTGTCCCCCTGTCCCTGTGCCAGCCCCAGTGCCCCTGGTGTGTCCCCCTGTCCCACCAGCTGTGTGTCCCTGGCATGTCCCTGGCGTGTCCCCCTGTCCCTGGCGTGTCCCCCTGTCCCTGGCGTGTCCCCCTGTCCCTGTGCCAGCCCCAGTGCCCCTGGTGTGTCCCCCTGTCCCTGTCCCACCAGCTGTGTGTCCCTGGGGTGTCCCTGGTGTGTCCCCCCGTCCCACCAGCTCTGTGTCCCTGGTGTTTCCCCCTGTCCCTGTCCCACCAGCCCCAGTGCCCCTGGGGTGTCCCCTTGTCCCTGTCCCACTAGCTGTGTGTCCCTGCGGTGTCCCTGCTGTGTCCCCCTGTCCCTGTGCCACCAGCTGTGTGTCCCTGCAGTGTCCCTGTCTCACCAGTCCCAGTGCCCCTGCTGTGTCCCCCTGTCCCTGTCCCACCAGCTGTGTGTCCCTGGGGTGTCCCTGCAGTGTCCCCCTGTCCTTGTGCCAGCCCCGGTGCCCCTGGTATGTCCCCCTGTCCCTGTGCCAGTCCCAGTGCCCCTGGTGTGTCCCCCTGTCCCTGCTGTGTCCCCCCATCCCTGCTGTGTCCCCTGTCCCTGTGCCAGCCCCAGTGCCCCCGGTGAGCAGCCCAGGGGCTCCTGCAGAGGCCGAGCCCCCCCTGCCCTTGCTGGGGCACACCCGGCCTGGGGCACGCCCGGCCTGGGGCACACCCGAGCACACCCGGCCTGGGCCTGGGGCACACCCGAGCACACCCGGCCTGGGGCACAGCTGGCCTGGAGCACACCCGGCCTGGAGCACACCCGGCCTGGAGCACGCCCGGCCTGGGGCACGCCCGGCCTGGGGCACGCCCGGCCTGGGGCACGCCCGGCCTGGGGCACGCCGCCGTGGGCACGCTGTCGAGCACAGATACACCCGCCTGGGGCACGCCTTGCTGGGGCACAGCGGCCTGGGCACGCCGGCGCTGGGGCACGCCCGGCCTGGGAGCACCACCGGCCTGGCACATGCCGGCCTGGGCAACACCCGGCCCTGGAGCACGCCCGGCCTGGGCAGCGTTAGACCTTAATTAGGTCAGTTTTTGGCGCGCTGGGCAGCCCGTCCTGGGGCAAACGCCCGGCTGGGGCACGCTTCCGGCCGGGGCAGCCCGGACTGGGCACAGCGGCTCTGTGGCAACCGCCTGGGCACAGCGGCTGGGGCACGCCCGGCCTGGGCACGCCCTGGCCTGGGGCGAAGCGCCCGGGGGTGGGGGCCTGGGCGAACACCGCGGCTGGGCAGCAGGCTCTGGGTAGCGTGCTTGGCAGAGGCCCTGGGACAGCTGAGGCAGCTCCTAGAAAGGACTCTCTGACGGCTGGATAATGCGGCCTGCTGAATCCCAGGCTTTGACTAGACGCAGTTGTTTACATCTAATTTATTTTGCTCATTAGCGTCAAGACTTTAAATTCCATATATTAATTGTGTTTGTTTCGAAACAATGACACGAGTCCTTTTTTTATTGGCTTTGTTCCTGCAATTGTATAGATTGACGGATGTATTACAACTTGTGAAGGACTGTTTTGTGCGAGCTGTAGTCTTGTAGTTATGAACCGGCAATTTTCACATCAATTTGGGAAGTGAGGGGGAAAAGTGCACATCGCATTTGATGGCTCCTGCAAGCTGTCTTGCATGCTATTGTGAAATGCTGCTTTTTGTGCATGGAGGAAGGCGCAGGGAACAGGCCTCGGGACATCAATGGGGCTGTGGCTCTGGGCACTTCTGTGCAGGGGCCCTGCCACCCGCTGTCAGCGAACAATTCCTGCATTTCACATATCTCACATGCCACCCTGCAGGGAGAAGATTCCAATGTCCGAAATATCCAGTCCACCCCTGTAGAAACAGATTGCTCTCTTCCAATATCCGTCCACCACTGCCAGGGAACAATTGCCCAATAATTCCAATATCGCATCCACCTGCTCAGGGAACAATTCCGCATAATTCCCAATGTCCCATCCACCTCCAGGGAACATTCCATTCGCAGCGGCATCCCATCCATGCTCTGTCAGGAATCAATGCCTAATTCCAATATCCCCATTCCCACCCTGCCAGGGATGACAAATTCGCCAGGTAATGCCGCATATAATCACTCCATCCCTGGGCAAGAAAATGTCCTGAGATGTCCCAGTAATCTTGCCATCCGTCACCTGCAGGGATCAAGTTCCCAAGTAAATTCCAAGTATCGCATCCCACCTGGTCAGGAAACAATTTCTGCGGATTGCTCTGAATGATCGCCTATTCCGACGCCCAGGGAAGACATGTCCGAATATCGCCAGTCCCTGGCCATGAAATTACCGCGAATAATTTCCAATACCCATGCCCACCTCCAGGGAACGAATTCAATTAATGTTGCCGCAGTATCGCCATCGCCAACCCTGCCAGACAATTCCCAAGTGAATGTCCCAATCTCCCACGCCAACCTGCCGCCCTGGCAGTGGGAGCGCGCATTCCTTCCTTGTGCTCATATGTTTTTCAATCGTTCCATTTCCACAGCTGCAAATGAAAGTTATGGCTCAAGCAACATCGTGTTACAGACCAGAAAGTAAAAGCGACATGCAACGGGCAGGATAGCGTGGGGACTGTCTCGTGCTCACCTCAAACAGAGAATTTCTCGATGAAATAGTTTATATTGGAGATTCCCTGAAGTGCCGAACAGCTTCAGAGGCCAATGAGTTTTAGATGGACACATTAGAACACAGCAGATGTACATTGCAGGTTAGACACACTCCAGGACTTTAAAGCAGAGCCGTGCAGTTGGTTGTGCTGCTGCAATGAATGAGTGTTATTAAGTGAAGTTTTCAGGCCTGTTAGTGACCAATCCTCAAAGCCTCTCCTGGCAGGCAAGAGCTGGGCAGAGAACACGGCTGACGTGACTGTGGTGGTGTTGCCAGAAATCAGGAGCAATCCGCAGTGGCGCTGAGCGTCAAGCTTAACATCGGAAATTTTCAGAACATCCCAGGCGAGCCTGAGCCAGCCTCATAGCAGAAACTTCAGAGAATTCAGCAGCATGCCAGCATACCGCTGAGCTAGGCCTCACACAGAAACTGCAGTGAGCAATTCAGAGCATTCCAGGCACCCCTGAGCTCAGCTCTTCATGGAAACGTCGGAGCATTCAGAGCATCCGCATGCTCAGGCGCTCTGCAATGGAAACTCAGAGTCAGAGTCCAGAACATGCCGCTCTAGCCTCACACGGAAATGTCAGAGCATCCACAGTGGCTCTCAGCTCATGCCTTCACAGGAAAGTTCGAAGCAATGGTCAGTAACATCCCAGCACCCTGAGCTCGAGCCTCACACAGAAACTCGGAGCAATTCAGAGCAAGGTTTCAGGGAGCACCAGCTCAGCCGTCGGCACGGAATTCGAGAAGCAATTCAGAGCAAATTCAGAGCATACTCCAGCTCAGGCTCCTACAGCTAGAATACAACTGTGGAAGAGCTCAGGGGATGTTACTGGCACCGCCAGTGAAACATTGAAGAACAATACCAGCAACGCCGTTTTAATCAAAGGTGACATAAAGTCTAATATGGTTGAGGCAATGGCAGACGCAGCACAAAATCTTCTCTGTGGTTTTAAATCCTCAGCAGCGTATTGCCGCAGCGCTGTCCTGAGCTCCGTCAGCCTCTGACCAGAAGGCTGGAGCTGCCGCTGTGCTCAGCAAGCCTCTTTGAATTCCTTGGGACACCGGGCAAAGCTGAGCTGAGGGATGCAGCTATCCGCCGTGTGCGGCTTTCGGCCATAGCGTGCCAGTCGCTCTCGAGATCAAGGACCGTTCTTCGTGCGGGTTAAGACAGTGCAGGTACGTGTCCACGCCTTAACAAACTGCATGCAAGTGAGGCAGGGCTTGCAGGCAGTACAACATCGGCCCCGCACGGGTCTGCGTAGTAAGACAGACTCAATCAGAACATGGCTGTACGGTTTTAAGCGACACTGGTTCGTGGCACACGCAGTCGGTAAAGGTTCCTTTTAAGGAGTGGTGAGAGCATTAAAGACATGATTGTTCAGAAATGCCTTCGAGTCCCCCACAGAATTAGATAAATAGAGAAAGCGTCATGTCACTCACGGCTGCATGGACGGTCTGAAGACACCGGGTCACACCCTCGCTTCTCCTGCCCCAGGCACAGGAGAGCGCGCCTTCGCCAGCCCTGCTGCCCACAGCCAAGTTTGTATGGCCTCTTGCATATCAGCCTAATGTAGCACGGCTGATTTGGGGTTTGGCACAGCAGCTGGAGAACAGAGCAAAGGCTGGGCAGAGGTGATGCTGATAGATGGCACAGCACTTGGCTGGGGCTGCAGAGATACGCACTGGGCTGCACTGGGGCTGGGGGCTTCAATGTGGCTGGGAGATACACCTGGGGCTGGGGAGATACAACCTGGCTGGGGGCTGCAACTGGGCTGCCACTGGGGCTGGGGAGATACACTGGGCTGGGAGATGCACCTGGGGCTGGGAGAATGCAGCCTGGGCTGGGGAGACTACACTGGGGCTGGGCAAATTCACCTGGTCTGGGGAATACACGGCTGGGTCTGCAACCGTGGCTTGCTGCACCTGTGGGCTGGGGAGATTCGCACCTGGGCTGGGGAGATGCACCTGGGCTGATGGGGCTGCACTGGGCTGGCTGCACATGGGCTTGGGAGATACACCTGGGCTGGGGCTGCACTGGGCTGGAGATGGCAACCTGGGGGCTGGGGGCTGCACTAGGGCTGGGGAGCCAGCTCACAAAATTAATAAATAAGAAAACGCTAGCATCAACTGCAGACGGCTGGAACACCGCCTGCTGAAATCCCCAGGCTTTTGACTCAGACCAGTTGTTTACATCTAAATTACTTTTCCTCATTAAGCTCAAACTTTAATTCCCAATATATTAAATTTGTGTTGTTCAAAACAATGACAAGTCCTTTTTTATTGGCTTTGTTCCTGCYATTATTAGATTGAGGATGTCATTACAAACTTGTCAGGACTTTTTTGCAGCTGTAGTTTGGTAGTTATGAACCGASCAGATTTTCACATCAATTTGGGAAGTGAGGGGGGGAAAATGCACTCGGCATTTGATGGCTCTGCACCAGCCTGCTGCATGCTATTGAAATTGCTGCTTTTTGTGCATGGAGGAGGCTCAGGAAACAGCTGGGACACACAGGGGTTTGGGCCTCGGCAGCTGTGCCAGAGGCTGCCAACTGTCCAGAGAACAATTTCCTCCATTCCATATCCATCACCGCTGCCAGGGAGAAATTCCCAATCCAATACCATCCCACTCATGTACAGGACAATTCCTCATTCCAATATCCGTTCCCACCTCTGCCAGGGAAACAATTCCCAAATTCCCAAATATCCATCCCACCCTGCCAGGGAACAATTCCCTAATATTCCCAATGTTCCCATCCCACCCTCCAGGGAACAATTCCCAATATCCCATCATCCATGCCCATCCTGTCAGGAAACAATTCCTAATTCCACAATATACCCGATCCACCTCTGCCAGTGAACAATGTCCCAGTAATTCCATATCCCATCATCCTGCCAGAAACAATTCTAATTCCAGTATCCATCCCCCCCTGCGGATAATTCCAATAATATCCAATATCCCATCCCACTCCTGCCAGGGAACAATTCCTCAGTGCCAATAGTCGCCTCCACACCTCCAGGGAACAATTCCCCAAATATCCAATCCCACCTTGCTAGGAAGACATTCCCAATAATTCCCAATATCCCATCCCACCCTCCAGGGAACAATTCCCAATAATTCCCAATATCCATCCCACCCGCCAGAACAATTCCCAATAATTCCCAATCTCCACCCATCCCTGCCTGGCGTGGGTAGCATTCCTCTTGTCCATAGGTGTTTTTCCATCTTCCCATTTCCACAGCTGCAAATGCAAAGTTATGCTCAACAACTCGTGTACAACAAAATAAAAGCACATGCYAGGCAGGATGCAGTGGGAACTGTCTCGTGCTTCACCTCAAAGCAGAGAAATTCTCGATAAATATTTATATTGGAATTCCCAAGTGCCRGAACAGCTTCAGGGCCATGATTTTAATGCACACAAACACACAAGATGTACATTGCATAGACACACTCAGACTTTAAAGCCAAGAGCCTGCATTGGTTTGTTTGCTGCAGAATTACGTTTATAAGAAGTTTCCAGGTGCCTGGTTAGAACCCAACCCTCAGAGCCTCTCCTGGGCAGGGCAAGAGCTGCAGGAACACGCTGACACTGGGTGGGCCAGAAATTCAGAGCATCCCAGTGCCCTGAGCTCAGCCTTACACGGAAATTCAGAACATCCCAGCACCCTGAGCTCAGCCTCATACAGAAACTCAGAGCAATTCAGAGCATCCCAGCACCCTGAGCTCAGCCTCACACAGAAACTCAGAGCAATTCAGAGCATCCCAGCACCCTGAGCTCAGCCTCTCATGGAAACTCAGAGCAATTCAGAGCATCCCAGCTCAGCCTCTCATGGAAACTCAGAGCAATCCAGAACATCCCAGCTCAGCCTCACACGGAAATTCAGAGCATCCCAGTGCTCCCAGCTCAGCCTTACACAGAAATTCAGAGCAATTCAGAACATCCCAGCACCCTGAGCTCAGCCTCACACAGAAACTCGGAGCAATTCAGAGCAATTCAGAGCACCCCAGCTCAGCCTCGCACGGAAATTCAGAGCAATTCAGAGCAATTCAGAGCATCCCAGCTCAGCCTCACACAGAAACACTGTGGAGAGCTCAGGGGATTTTACTCACGCCAGTAAACATTAAAACAAACCAGCAAAGCCGTTTTTATCAAAGGACATAAATCTAATATGGCTTGAGGCAATGGCAGTACCAGCACAAAATCTGCCTGTGTTTTAATCCCCACAGCCATGCCAGCCCTGTTCCCCGAGCTCCCTCAGCCTCTGATCACAGAAGGCTGGAGCTCCCTTTGCTCCACAATCCTCCTTTATCCCTTGGGACACCGGCAAAGGCTGAGCTGAGGGTGCAGCACCCCGTGTGCCGCTCCCCATAGCTGCATCGCCCAAACTCAAACCAGTCCTTCCCTGCCGGGGTTAAACCAGGCCAGGAACGTGCCACTGCCTTACAAACTGCAGCAAGGGAGCAGGGCTGCAGGCAGCACACACGGCCCCACGGGTCCCTARAACACAACTCAAGCCCAGACAATGGCTGTCYTTTTACCGACACCTTTCGTGCACACGCAGCGGTAAAGGTTCCTTTTAAGGAGTGAGAGAGCAATTAAAACATTGTTCAGAATCCTTCTGAGTCCCCTCACAAATTAATAAATAAGAAAACGCAGCACTCACCCTGCAGACGGCTGGAACACACCTCACACCCTCCTCCTCCTCCCCAGGCACAGAGAGCTGCTGCCCCCAGCCCTCCCCACAGCCAATTTATGGCTCTGCAATCAGCCCTAATGAGCCACGGCTGATTGGGGTTTGGGGCAAAGAGCTGAGGAACAGAGCAAAGCTGGGGCAGGGAGTGATGCTGCTAATGCACAGCACCTGGGCTGGGGGCTGCAGAGATACACCTGGGGTTGGGGAGATACACCTGGGGCTGGGGAGATACACCTGGGGCTGGGGGCTGCAACCTGGGCTGGGCTGCACCTGGGGCTGGGGAGAATTGCTGAGCACCTGGGGCGGGAGATCAACTCTGGGCTAGCGGTGGGGCTGCAACTGGGGCTGCGACACCTGCGGGCTGGGGAGGATGCACACTGGGCTGGTGAGATGCAACCTGGGGCTGGGGGCTGCAGCCTGGGCTGGGGAGATAACACCTGGGGCTGGGCAATGGTCACCTGGGGGTGCCAATTTTTCTCCTGGATGCTGATTTCCACCTGGATGCTGATTCCACCTGAATTGCTTGATTGTCCACCTGGATTGCTGATTTTCTCCTGGGGCTGGGGGCTTCCACCCGGGCTGCTGGCTCTCTCCCGGGTGTGGGTTTGTCACCTGCTTTGCAACGGCCCTGAGCAGCCCCCATGTCCCCGGGCCAAAGCAGCAGGCAGTGGACAGGGGCTGGTGTCCCTGCCAGGGAGGCTGGCAAGTGGTGGATGTCCCTGCCCCGGGTTGTCCCGCCAGGGTGCCCTTGCCGGTATTCCCCCCCAGGGAGGGGTGGCAGCAGCCAGTTCCCTGGCCCAGGAAGGTGGCAGTGGTGGTGTCCCTGCCAGGGTGTCCACTGTGGCAGCTGTGTGGTGTGTTGGGAGCAGCAGGCGATGCTGCACGAGCACAGGGACAGAAGCTGCTGTTCCCTGCTGCAGTGCCCCAGGAGGCTTCCCAGGCTCCCCAGCCCTTTTCCGGCTGCAGGGTGGCACAGGCAGCTGCCAGGAGGGCAGTGCCAGCCCCGTGCCCCTGGCTGTGCCCGCGCAGGGTCCCGGGTGCTCCCCATTCCCCCATCRCTCACTGACTGTGTCCCTGCCAGCACTCCCAGCCAAATCAAGAGATTGTTCTCCAAAGACAGGCAGCTGCGTAAATGTCAAGAGCTCCACAAGTAAATTATAGTGCAAACAGGTTTGATATTTCTATGAAATGAAAGTTAAGCACATTTCTTTTTAAAATACAGATTTTTATTTAAAGCAAGAGAAAGCCTTCCACTGTGACCTTTATGAGATCCCAAACAGTGACAAATTTGGTCATTACAAATAACCTTTACCTAGCAAGTGCCTCACCAATGGGGACTTCTTTGCAGTAATAGATGTAAATTAATTTCCAACCTACAAAACAATAAATAGGAATCTTTTAAGATACCAATTCCGCAGTAAAATACYAATCATAAAAACCCAACCAAAAGGCACCTTGATGGCAGGCTTTATTTTGAACGCAGCACTCTGGGAAGCCAACTCTGTGTCTCTTCCACTCTTCCAGCAGTGAATAAATATTCCAGGATTTGCCTTGCTATTTGTCTGCGTGATTAACCCGACGGTGAGGATGAGATCATTAACCTGTGATTACTCCCGTGTTCAGAACTCTCATCATGCCTGTGGTGCCTCGTTAGGCAAACTAAAAATACCCCGATTTCTTGTTTTTCCTGCGCCTTTGCACCGACAAACATTATTCTATAGATGCAAATTACAGGGYAAAATCAATGGTCACTGAATGAAGCCTGAGATTCTCAGTAATTGGCCCACAGAGCACAAACCCTCTCCCAGGATGTGGCATCAGATCCAGGGTGCTTTTTGGGGCAGATGTTCTGCTCGGAGCGATGGAGCTGGTGGGTTTTGGTGTTTCCCAGGGCTGCATTCTGCTGAAAGGTGGGGATGGGGAATCAGAGGTGCCTTTGCCTGAGGATCTGAGGCTGCATCTGCCCTGCTTATCAGGCAGTTTCCTTATCAGAGCGGCTCCCTGCACTTCAGAGGAGCTCGCTGAGAGCCGGGGCTGAGCTCACAGGTGGGAAAGGCACKGGATTTACCCCATCAGCCCTGCCCCAGAAAGAAGGGGTGCCACAACCCCCTGCTCCCACAAYAAAGGCACCACGACCCCTGTTCCCACTCTGAAATAGCTCCCAGAGGCAAAGATCACTTTSGGAGAAGCAGCGTGGGAGGAGAACTGAGCTGAGGGCGAGCAAACCCATCAGCAAACTGATTTTAATTCATTGGTGTCCCTACAGTTTGAGCACCACGATGCCTCCGTGGGAACTTGAAACTATTTCTATTATTTAGGATTTTTAAAAAAACGRCAAAATGTGACAGTGCATTTAAAAATGCTGATAATAAATCCTTTCATCTCTCACACTGTGTCACAAGCATGGCCCCTGCCTCGCATTCTCTAACAYGGTGCAGCGTTTGCTATTTAATTATGTTTAAGACAGCAAACACAGTGTCTGCTCCCTGACTGACAAAACCAGAACAAGGAGCAGCATGGTAAAAATGTCTGTGCTGAGCCCAGGGAAGGGCCCCTTGTCCTGAGCAGGTGTCCCAGCCCTGTGGCCCTGGGGGACACTGTGGCACCCCGGTGCCCCGCTGGTGGCTGCTGGGACAGAAGCCCTGGGGTGCCTGGCACYGTTTGTGTCCCTGCAGCTCCATCAGGGGCTCTGTAAACAAGAGCTCCTTCAGCAACCAAGAGGAAAGAACTAATCAGGGCATAAATCTCCTCGCACCACGACATTAGAGGCAAAATATTTATTAACTAGTGCTCTAGTTTTGTGTCTGGAGATGATGCATGGGGCAGGCAGGCACCACCTGAAGGAGCCCTGCAGGCTCTGTGCCAGCCCAGCTCCAGCACCAGCACCACCCATCTGCACAGGGGCAGCGAGCCCTTCCTCTGGCCAGCTGCTCCCCCTGATCACAGCCCTGCCGTGGAGGGCWGGGATCTGCAAAATAAAACAAAAATAAACCCTGGGATCTGTGCCTCTCAGCGTTTCCATCAGAGGGACTCACAGGAGCCCAGGATGGTTTGGGCTGGGACAGACCCCAAAGCTCAGCTCACTGCCATGGTCCATAGATCAGCAGACTGAGACAGACCCTCCTGTTGCAGGTGCCTGCTCCCTCTGCACCCCACTKAGAGCAGTTTGGCCCCCCTGAAATYAAGCRCTGCAAGAACRCCTTGCCTTTCTGGGTCTGCTGTTGCAAGGCTGCCAAGGCTGTAGCTTATCTCAGCGTATTCTTAAAACTGAGCTGAAATGTCCCAAAATCTGTGTAAGAATCCTCACTTTTCCTTTCGCAGTCCAGCCATCAGGTGACCAAAACWTCAGGACAGAGGAGCCTGAGAGCCAAAGGAATTGAAGCCATGCTCACAGAAAAGAAAAAACAAAACCAAACAAAAACAAAAAACCAAAACAAAAACAAAACAACAACGTAAAAAACAAACAAACAAAACCCATCAAAAAAAAACCCCAACAAAGTAAAAAGAAAATCAGTTTGAGTAGCATAATTCGTGCCTCCTGGGGTTGCAGAACTGATGAGCAGCTGCCCGTGGCTCCCTGTGCTGGCTGCTGTGGTCCCTGCAGGCCCTGGCAGCCTCTCCCAGCCCTGCTGGAGCAGGGATCCTTGTTCAGATGCAATTCCCTGGCTTTGSAGGGCCACGGTGTCCTTGAGGCTGCTCAGAGCCAATGAAGGAGAGCTTTGCAGTGAGCCCTGTGGCTCCACAGGCTGGTGCAGGGCTGGGCATGAACTGAGGCCAGCAGAGGATRAGGGTTGCTTTGGTTTCCTTGCATTGCTGCTCCTGTGGCTGTTCCAGTGTGTGTGAAGATTAGGAGGGAGCAGACCTGAATTAAAGCATTGCTCAGGAGAAGCAGCTGGGAGAGGGGGGGATTCCCCAATTGCCCAGCTTCCTTCACTGGTTATTTGTTTTACTTTGTCTCCATCATTCTCCAAAAAATCTTGT
This sequence comes from Sporophila hypoxantha, assembly GCA_002167245.1. NCBI lineage: Eukaryota > Metazoa > Chordata > Aves > Passeriformes > Thraupidae > Sporophila > Sporophila hypoxantha. The sequence continues at coordinate 584,734 of NDFG01000051.1, read as the reverse complement.
TCAGTCACTTATTAACTGTTGGAGCTGCATGTCCTCCACCTTTACTTCTTCTCCATTCCTTCCTCTGCTCTTCCCTGAACGTTTTCTCCCTTTGTTTATCATTGCCATTGTTACAAATAGAGTTTCACAGACTAAATTGCTTTTCTTGTTATAATTCCAGTACCATAAAATGTTAATTAGGGTTGCCTGTGTTTCYGTTCAGAAGCTATTTAAAATGTACTGCAAGATCACCCCTATTCTCCACCTCAGTACACAGCTCCCACTGTTGCTGGCTAAAGAATAGTTCTGAAGACTTGAAGACTGGAATTTTTTTGTTTTACTTTTTTGTTCTTTTACTGTTGGTATTGTAGAAAGGAAACAAAGTTCAGCTCTCCAARTTAGGGTCTGTCAAAGTGCCTCTGACACTCCCAAGCACAAAAACCTATCTCTTCCCACAGCTCTGCTGGAAATTTCCAGCCCTGACTTCTCCACGGGGACTTGTCATCCCCAAGGCTTTGTGGATAAAGGCCATGGATGCTCTGCAATGCAGCTTGCCAAAACCWGGYTTATTTTCTGGGAAGGAAGGGCTGCCTTTCAGAAATYTCCTCACTCTGAGGAAATGCCCCACACCAAAATAAAACCTTTGATGCCATTTGAAGGAAAGAGAGTAGCTGGTGACTTTTTTTGGGGAAAAAGTGCCATTTTCCAGGCTGGGGAGTCTCTTTGTGCTGGGGGAGCTCTGCCCTGGGGGACAAGGACGGGTCTGGAGGGATGGATGCTGATCCCAGGGATGGAGGGATGGAGGGATGGAGGGATGGAGGGATGGAGGGATGGAGGGATGGAGGGATGGAGGGATGGAGGGATGGAGGGATGTTGATCCCAGGGATGGAGGGAGGCTGATCCCAGGGACGGAGGGATGGAGGGATGGAGGGATGCTGATCCCAGGGATGCAGGGATGCTGATCCCAGGGATGAAGGGGTGTTGATTCCAGGGATGGTGGGATGCTGTTCCCAGGGATGGTGGGATGCTGATCCCAAGGATAAAGGGATGTTGATCCCAGGGATGCAGGGATGCTGATCCCAGGGATGGAGGGATGCTGATCCCAGGGATGGAGGGAGGCTGCTCCCAGGGATGGAGGGAGGCTGATCCCAAGGATAAAGGGATGCTGATCCCAGGGATGTAGGGATGCAGGGATGCTGATCCCAGGGATAGTGGGATGCTGATCCCAAGGATAAAGGGATGCTGATCCCAGGGAATGGAGGGACTGTGGCTGCACAGGGATAAGGGATGCTGATCCCAGGATGGTGGGATGCTGATCGCAAGGATAAAGGGATGTTGATCCCAGCGATGGAGGGATGTTGATCTCAGGGATGGAGGGATGTGGCTCACAGGGATGGAGGGATGCTGTTCCCGAGGATAAAGGGATGTGGCTCGCAGGGATGATGTCCGTGCCCCGCCGTGATGGGAGGTAAAGGCGGTTCACGGCCCTGCAGCGAGGCGTTTAACGGGTCACATCAAGACAATGGGTGCTGCCAATCCAGGACAATCGGCATTTAGGTTCARGGTGCCCTGCCGCGGCCTGGCCCAGCGATTCCCCGGGGCTGCGGAGCGGCYCCAGCAGCCCGAGCAGGGGAGGAAGCGGTGGGTTGCAAACAGTGCAGCGGAAAGGACAAAACGGCAGAAAATGCATTAAGATTACAGCTGGCTGTGTCCGTGCGGTGGGGCGGAATGCTCCATGGCTGCGCTCGGCAGCGGGAGCGCTGTGCCATCACTGCCGGGAGCGCTCTGCCATCAGTGCCGGGAGCGCTCTGCCATCACTGCCGGGAGCGCTCTGCCATCACTGCCGGGAGCGCTCTGCCATCCCTGCCGGGAGCGCTCTGC
>NDFG01000051.1:513811-531304 GCA_002167245.1 Sporophila hypoxantha | reverse complement strand
TGGGCCCTGTCAGGCTGTGCCCCATCCCCACCAGAGCCGTGGCTGGCAGTGATGCCAGCTGGGCCCAGGCTGGGCCCTGTCAGGCTGTGCCCCATCCCCAGCAGAGCCGTGGTGGCAGTGATGCCAGCTGGGCCCAGGCTGGCCCAGGCCCCATCCCCACCAGAGGGGAGGTCACTGCTGGCTGTCACCTGCTCTGGCCCAGGACTCTCTCAGGGAGAGGAGCTCTTCTGTTTCCCCACCAGCCCAGGCTCCTGAGCTGCTGCCAGGTCTGTCTGTCCCAGGATCCRCCCTCTGGCCCTGGAAACCCCCACTGCTTTCTCATTGCAATGAGCTGCAGAACTTGCAAAGAAACATTTTCTTTGGAATMTTAATTTGCTGTCTCTCACCCTCGCTGAATCTATATTTATCCGTGTATGTGAGAAGAGGGGAACAACAAGATCTCTTACGCTGGTGTTGATGTGGCTCCCAGTGCTCAGGAGATGTTGGGGATTGCCCAGCCTGGAGTGGCACAGGCAGGCTGGGAGGGCAGGTGTGCCCTTCCTGAGCCCCTGGGCACCTCTGGAAGCAGGGATTGCCCAGTGACCATCCATCCCTTCCAGGCTCAGAGCAGCCTGGCTGAGCTGGGGCCGCTCCTCCTGCCGGGATTCCCAGCCCCAGTCACTGCTCAGCACCAACAGGGGCGAGCTGGCATCCTGCCTGCATCCAAACACTGGCTCTTCCACTTATATTTGTTCTGCACAGAGCATGGACCAAGAACATTTCTGCTTCTGTCCTATTTCTCTTTCCTGACATTTTTATTAGAAGAAAAGCAATGAGAAATGGGCGTGCTCCAAAAGGACTTGGAAGCAGGARTGGGTCTGCAGCAACAATGTGGATACAGACTGAAACACACAGATTGTGAAACGGTGCTGTCTGCTCAGCGGCTCCAGGAAGCTGAAATTCAATGCAACTTCACACCTTTTTAATTTTTAAATGAAAGTAAAGCAAGGAAAGAAGAATCAATGTCACTTATGTTTCCCCTCAGCCTGCAGAATACAGCGTGTGAGACAAGGGGCTGGACTGACATCTTCTGTCTTTTGCTGGGGCTGAGGGGGATCTGTGYGGACCTGTGGGTGATGCCCAGCTCGGTGCCCCACACCTCTCCTCCAGCCCTTCTCCTCTGCAGAGACCAGAACTAGCTTCTGGCAGCCTGTCCCTCGTCCAGCTGCGCAAGGCCCGGATTGCCAGGAGAGCCCTGAGGATCGATATCCTCATTTCCTTCCCGAGGAGAGCCCTGGGGATCTTCCCACATCCTTCCCAGCCCTGAGATCATCCCCATCCTCCCAAGCCCTGGATCACCCCCATCCTCCCAGGAGAGCCCTGGGATCATCCCCATCCTCCCAGGAGAGCCTGGGATCATCCCATCCTGCCACCTTGGGATCACCCCCATCCTTGTCCAGTAAGCCCTGGGATCACACCCGCCATTCCTCCCAGGAGAAGCCCTGGGATCACCCCCATCCTCCCAGCCACTGCGATCATCCCCATTCCTCCACGCCCCGGGATCAACCCCGATCCTCCCAGCTCTGGGATCATCCCCCATCCTCCCACAGGCCCTGGATCATCCCATCCCTCCCAGGAGAGCTCCGGGATCATTCCCTCATCCTCCAGGAGAGCCCTGGGACTCCATCCTCACCTGCCCTCCCAGCCCTGGATCATCCACCATCCCAGAAGCATTCACCCTGGGATCCATCCTCATCCTCCCGAGCACCTGGGATCATCCTCATCCTCCCACAGCCCTGGGATCACCCCCATCCCTCCACAGACTGGGATCCCCCCATCCTCCAGCCCTGATTTCCAGACAGCCCTGGGATCCCCCCACTCCTGCACAGAGGGCACCCAGAGCCTGGCAGGGCCCTGACCCCTCTCCTGCTTGCTCGCTGCGCTGCTCCTCCTCGGGCCCCTTGGGCAGGGTCCTTGCCCAGAGCCCCATCCCAGTCCCTCATTTCAGGTGCCCACCCTGGGATCCCATACCCACCCTGGGATCCTGTGCCCTCCCCGTGCCCTCCCTGGGAACCGCCCCTGGCCCACCCTGCGGGATCCCATACCCACCCCTGGGAATTGCCTGGGTCCTGTGCCCTGCCCTGGGGATCCTGTGCCCTCCCTGGGGATCCTGTGCCCTCCCTGAGAGCCCTGTGCCATGCCCCACACTGCCAACATCTCTCACTTCTCACTGCCATCAGCTTTCCCTCTGTCTCTGCCCAAGTCACCCATCACAGCTGGTCGGAGGGCTCYCTCAGGAGCCCCAGGGAAGGTGCCCGTGGCTTTCCCAGCCGGGCCCATGCCCTCCCTCACTCACAGCTGTCCCACCCTGCCTGGTCCTTCCCTGGGCGCTCCCCTCACAGCCTCCAGCTGCCCCTGAGTGTGGGACAGCCCCACAACCACGGAGCTGAGCTGTTATTCTCTTCGTTCCTCCTCTCCCCTGTCACCCTGCGGCAGAGGAAGCCCCGCCAAAACACYGAAGGTGCCAACCCAGCCCCTCCTCCTGCCTGGGGGGAGATGGCCCCAGCCCATCTCACCTACATGGAGGGAAGCAAATGCTCATTTGTTAAAACCAGAAACTACAGCGTTTAAATAAAATAACCCCCAGAGGTAGGACCCTAATGGTATTTTACAAAGTTGTGCCACCTCAAAATAAATTATTAAACTTCCAATGTTAAATCCYTTTTATTGCTGTAAAYGAGCTCAAGTATTTTTAATTTTAGAAGCTCATATATCCTCCTATTTGATTCTTATGATTAAACAGGGCAGAAACTTGTGGCAATCACCTCCTTGCCTTCAATTGCACGCATTACAGCAATGAAATCAAACCACACTCTGCCGTGATTTGCTGGATTATTAATAGTGCTGCCAAGCTCATTACATTATAATTTAAAGACAGATCTAGCACAGACATGTGTGAAGGATGGTCTGAGATCAGACCCTAGAGCAAATTGCTCGAATCTTGATCTAATTGCCCCGGACCAGCCACTGTTACCAGCGGCTCACGTTTGGCAGGAAACATGTGAAGATGAGATTGGTGTAAAATGGGAGGGGGAAGGAGACCTTGGGGCGCTTGCCCTCAGAGCCCGTGGTGGATAAATGAGCATCCAGAGCTCCAGGACCCCCGAGGTGCCTCCTCTGCTCATCCCCAGTGCAGGATCCTGGCAGAGGAGGAGGATTTGGGGAAGGTGGAGGTGTCCCTGCCCGGGGGCTGGTATTGCTCATGCCCAAAGTTCAGCTGCKTTTTAGAGCAGCCACTGAACTGTTTGACCTCCASCAAATGCTTTGCCTGGCTGCAGACTGCAAGGCACAGGATAAATCCATGAGTTCTAGTAGGCATTTGAGTCATAATCACTTCAGGACCCAATACATAACCGAATATTGTTCTTAATTAATGAGACAATTAGACTTTGATTATGGCACTACAGTGCCCATTACCATTTTTATCTATCATGACCCTCTTGTACAAAGCATCCACTTTTCCTTATATGCTGCTGTATTRCTGTCTGGCATAATWTTAGATAATAATTTATATAATGGCACGGACTGGATGAGCATTCAAATCATCTGTGTTACGATCCCACGGGGAGCAGCCAAAACAGCCCAGGAGTGAGTGATGAGCTCAGTGATCCCCAGGGAAGGGCACTGAGGGCTCTGCAGTGCTGCAGGTGGCTGCTCAGTGCCACAGCATCCCTGGGCCTGGCACTGCCAGGCTGTGCCACATCTGCCCGTGCCACATCTGCCCGTGCCACATCTGCCRGTGCCACKTCTGCCCYTGCCTCTGCATCCTCCTCCTGCAGCCCAACAATTCCCCTGGGCCTTGGCCACCCCCTGTGGTTTGCTGAATTAAGTTGGATTGAGAACTTTTCATCCTGATTTCATCATACTTCTTTTTATCATGCCTTTTTTTCACTTTCCTCCTTTTTATCATYCRTTCCCTTTTATCCAGGGTTTTACTTTTGCCCCAGATTGTGAATTTATTTCTTTTCAGAGGACTGGARGTGACTCTTTTAGCTGGGCAGGGCACCACTGGCCATAAAGGGACCATTTTGGGTAGACAAGGAGTCTGGTYCTGCCAGAAAAGTGCACCAGGGCTTTTTCAAAGGGAGTAAGAGCAAGTCAAGAAACACAGASTGCTCGGGGTTGGTTCCTCATTTAATGAAATSCAGCAGTTGGTTTCTCAGTGCTGAATTAAGAACTTTTTATCCTGATTTTATCATTCATTTTTTATCAAGCACCAATTGGTGCTCTTTGAGTTCCTGGCCATTTTGCCACTCCCTGGTTCAGTGTCTGAGCTCCCCAGGCAGGGGCACAGCAGCAGCCCCCTCCCCAGACCCCAGCACAACTCCCCCAGAGCTGGCTCTGCCTGGTCCCCTGAGCCACACTCCAGACTTTGTGTGCCGGCTCTTATGGCACCAGGGGAACCAGGGYTAAATAAATGACACTGTGCCTCACCTCCTGGCACGTCCTTGTGAGCAGGAGCCCCCCAGGGATGTGTAAAACACACACAAAGCTCCACCTGCAGCGCTGGGGAGGAAAGGGAGGCTRCTCTAGCATGTGGATTTATTGCTCCACTGTGAACTCAAACATTTGCTTTTTAAATTTTTGCCTCAGCATCCAGAGAAAACAAAGCTGGCAATTCAAAGTGCCTCTATATTAATGTTTCTTGGGTTTCCAAACACTTCTGGAGATCAAATCCAGTGCTGCTGTGCCAGCTCTCCTTTCATTTGGGCTTTCCCGTCAYAGCCAATTTCTGTTCAGCAAGTCAAGCACAGCGCAGGCACTGGCACGTGCAGGAGCCCTGGAATCACTCGGTGGGGATGGGAAGGTGGAACCCAGCTGGTCAGAGATGCAGGGGTCACTGCAGATGTGCAGGTGCCATCTCTGGATCTCCCTCTATAGCTCACAGCCCCTGGACCATACAGACTCTGCCCGACACTGCTGGTGCCCTGCTGGTGCCCTGCACGGAGCTGTGACATCGYGCACCTCTGCAGGCTCACACTGCTCCTGCTGGGTGGGAAAGCCCTGCAGCTGCCCATGAGCTCAGGGGAAAGCTGCCACTTCAGCTGCCTGGATTTGAGCAGAAACCAGGGYATCCTGGAGCCTGTTACTGCAGCTGGCAGCCAGTGTGCCAGCAAACACAACTGTGCCCCCAGTGGGGCTGGAGCTGGTGACCSCACCACGAGCTCTGCAGCTCTCAGAGCTGCCTGCCAGGGCTTCAGGGAGATATAATCAACGTTTTACAGACTTCATTTTAATTTAATATTTTGTTTATTTATTTATTTTAATTTAAATTCCTTTTTATTAAAGGACTGATTTCAGTTCTGACTTCTCCAGCCTTCAGAGAGACGTTCCCACAGACACATGAAAGCAACCTAGGAGGAATAAAAGCCTTTCATACCTTGGAACCCTCTGGGGAACACGAGGAGGAGCCACTCAGCGCAGCAGAGAAACAGGGGGCAGTGCCTTTGATGGACAGCTGTCAATCAGCCCTCCTGCCAGGCCTGGGAGCACTCACAGTGCACTCACGGTGGGAAACCCTGGCTGTGGGTGGGAGGTGTGGGGTGGAAACCTCTGACAGGAATTCAGCAGCAGGTAACTGGAGGACAGGGAAGGGAATGGGATCCAGGGGACAGTGAAGCACCAGTCCCAGGCAGCGTGGCCAGGCAGAGGCAGGGCTGTGCCAGGGCTGTGCCAGGGCTGTGCCAGGGCTGCCACATCCCCACCRGAGCTGCAGGGAAGGTGTGACAGCYTGAGGACATCTCGTGGCACTGCGTGGGCCGTGGTAGCTGCAGGGGAAACCTGCATCCTCACAAACCCTGCCRAGGGAGGGAGCTGGGCAGCAGAGAGTGGCTGGCAGGGGTGGGAATCCCTCCCCTTCTGCTGTCCCTGAGATGCTCAAAGCCAGGTTGGARGGGSCTTGGAGCAGCCTGGGAGAGTGGGAGGGGAAGCTGCCCATGGCAGGGGGAATGAGATGTGTTTGGAGGCCTCTCCCAAGCCAAACCTGCCTGGGATTCTGTGATAACCTGTGGAGATGTGGTGGTGTTCACAGGGGTCCCAGGACGAGGGAAGATATGAGGATCTGACTCCATGCTTCAGAAGGCTGATTTATTATTTTGTGATACATATCATATTAAAAGAAAATGATATATTAGAATTTACTAAAAGAATAGAAGAAAGGATTTCATCAGAAGGCTTGAAAAGAATAGAAAGGAATGATAATAAAATCTTGTGACTGACCAGACAGTCTGAGACAGCCAGACTGTGATTGGCCATTAATTAGAAACAACCACATGAGACCAATCCCAGATGCACCTGTTCCATTCCACAGCAGCAGATAATCAATGTTTACATTTTGTTCCTGAGGCCTCTCAGCTTCTCAGGAGGAAAAATCCTAAGGAAAGGATTTTTCATAAAATGTGTCTGTGACATGGAGACACCTGCCCTCAGCAGCCTCCAGGGGGGATGCACCTCCACAGCCTGTTCCAGCCCCTCTGCTCCTGTCCTGRTCCCCTTCAGTCCARGWTTGGGGTGCTGTCTGTGCAGCTCTGCTCAGAGCCTGCCTGGTGCTCAGCAGCTGCTCCCCTGGAAGGAGCTGGGGCTCTCAGCTCAGCTGCTCCTGCCCTGYCATCCCTGAGCTCTGCCACACAGGGCAGGGGCGGTGCCCAGAGCCCCAGCCAGAGGGAACAAACCCCCCTGCCTGCCGAGGATCACAGGGAAAGATGGATAATAGCATCCTGAGAGCTGCACTGCTTCCTCAGAGTGATGAATATTCCATAAAACACTTTGGGAAGCAGTTTATCGGGGTGTGAGCAGCAGCACTTTATGGCTGCTCTGGCTGTCAGAAAGRGTTATTAGAGCTGTTCCTGAAAATTGTGGTGTTAATATGCTGCTCAGAGTGCTGGGATTTGATCTACTAATGATGATCACCTGGGGCTCACAGGCTCTGCGTGTGGCAGGGCTGACTTCTGCTGGAAATAATAATAACCAGGTAAAATTCATGCACACTCACATTCCTGGAGTAACTAACAGGATTGTGCTAAGCAATTTGTAGATACGAGCTACACAACAATAGGCAAATCACACTCCTCACATTTTCTCATTTCCTTTCTTTTACATTTCATTATGTTTCAGGCTAAAAAGTGCTTGGATAGAGACCGTGGCAGCGGCATCCCTTGACACTTTATAAGTTTAAGAATACAAATACTTTCAAAATTCTTATTCCAAGCCAGACTTCAAATGCCAACCTGTGTCTTTCTGCCCCTCAGGGCAGCATCACATCCATGATCCCACCAGGCCAGAATCTCATTCCCAGGCCTGTAGATCTGAGGGGATTTTGGGCATGGCCAAGCAGCACCCAGGGTGGGGTTTGGCAGCTCTCAGACCTGCAGGAGGCAGAGCCTGAGCAGGGTCTGAGCTCACACCGTGTGTCCTCAGGTGTGAGGGCATTGCCCAGCTCCCTCTTTGTCCCTTCCCCACCCAGGTGAGTTGGGCAGATGTTGGGGAAGATGAAACAMGAAAGCCTTARKAATATGATTGRCTGGCAAAAGATTTTGAGAATATAGAAACCATAAGTGAGATTGAAATGAAAGCAAGCTTTGAGATCCCTCAGTTACTGAACAACTGGAAAACCAATGGTGTGGCCACTGAAGGTGATCCCCTTTGGATGGAACAACACCCTCTGCTTGCAGACAGCTCCAAGGGTCAGAGCAGACCCTACAGCTTGGCAGAAGGGGCCAAAGAGGAGTTTTTAGGGTTTAAAATGTAACACAGTATGGTAATGTAGTGATTCTTATAGGCTGTATGGAATGCTATAGGATTTGTATCTTGACTAGATTGGTTAGTGAGAAATGGAATATTCAACACAGAAGAAGATTTATGGTATTTATAACAAGAACCTCACACTCTTACCCCTTTTACTCTCTTACCCTTTAACTCTCTTATGCTTCTGCTCTCTTACGCTCTTCCCCTCTTACTCTCTCACCCTCCATCCTCTCTGCCCTCTCTTCTCTCAGGCCTGCTCCAGCTGTGGCTGGCAGCTCCCAGCAGGGCCTTGCTCCCAGGCCCTCTGCAATAAACCCCAAGTTCCATGACCAGAAGAAGATTTATTTTTGTTTTTAACAGGAACTTGCTCTCTCATCCTCTTTACCTCCTCTCTTACCTCTCTCTCCCTCTTTGGGGCCTGCTCCAGCTGTGGCTGGCAGCTCCCAGCAGGGCCTGCACCCAGGCCCTCTGCAATAAAACCCCAAGTTCCATGACCAGAAGAAGATTTATTTTTATGTAACAGGAACCTTGCTCTCTCATCCTCTTTACCTCTCTCTTTACCTCTCTCTCCTTTTTGGGGCCTGCTCCAGCTGTGGCTGGCAGCTCTCCAGCAGGGCCCTGCACCCAGGCCCTTTGCAATAAACCCCAAGTTCCTGACCTGGCTGCAGAGATCTCTGCTCTCTGTCCCCACCGTGCTACCTCCTGATGCTCATCCCCTGTGGCAATGAGACAAACAGAGTGTCCTGAGCATGAGAGGCGGAGCACTTGGTACCTCAGGGCCCAAGGAGCCCCAAGCTCAGCCTCAGCCAGCCCCCAGCCCCTGGAGCAGACTCACAGCCCACCCTGCCTGGGGAGGCCCTGCCCTCCAGACACACCTTGGCTCTTGGGCTTTCTTGCCTTGCCCAGGATTTTGTGGCCAAGGTTTGCTCCACCTGTGCTCCATGACAGAAACAGAGCTCTGCCTTCGCAGCCTCTGCTGGCACCTCGTTCCTCCCCACAAGCAGCACGCTGCAAACCCCCACAGAAATCACCTCTCTGTTGATAAATCCCTCCCTGAGAGGGAAAAGTGTATGTAAATACAGTCACACTCTCAATTGCTGGTGCCCTTGCAGCTGTGGGAAGCGGTGCTGTTCCTCATTTGTCAGGGAATTGGGCTGCACTGACTGCGTGGAGAGAGACAGCTGAGATCTCTGCCTCAGAGTTCCCCAATTACAGCCCACATGTCCAACCACTTGCAATGAAATTCATTTCATCCCTCACAGCGTAAATACCATCACTGCTCTGCCYTGCTGTGTGCTGGTTCCTGCTCTCTCTCTTGGCTGGGAACACCAAACTGCCTTTGGCATTTGCCAGCCTTGGTGGAGCCTTGCTAAAAGGGTAAACATTGCTAAAAGAAAAAAGTAGCCAAAACTCTACCTCTACACTGATTCATAGATAGTAGCCAATGCTCTGTGGGGATGGCTACAGAGGTAGAAAGAAGCTAATTAGCAGCATAAAAAAAAAACAATTTTGGCTGGTAACAAGTAGAAAGACATCACTACCAAAGTAGAAAKGCTGCCTGTAAAAATCTGCCATGTGGATGCCCACGTCCCCAAAAATAAAGCCAATGAAGAACACCAAAACAATAAACAAGTAAACCAAGCTGCAAAGATAGAGGTGTCAAAAATAGACTTAAATTAGCAACACAAAAAAAAAAATATTCCTACTTCAATGGACCCATGATGGACCTCAGATCATGAAAWTAGAAATGCCACCTGTAAGTGACCTGTGAGTCAGGGGGTCAAGTGACCTGTGAGTGAGGGGTGCCAGCAGAGCAGGGCAGAGGAGGAGCTGGGCCCTGGTTTGTCCCCGTGCCCAGAGCTGTGCCAGTGCTGCCAGCACGTCCCCARGGCAGGACAGCAGCCAGCAGGGCCCCAGGGAGGGGATGCTCAGCCTGGGCTCACCCCATCCCTGCTGCCAGCCTGGGAATGTCAAGGGGTGGCCGGAGCTTTGCAGCTCCTACTGGCACCCAAACCTGTGTTCTCCTGCCTTTGGGTAATGCACATACACAGAATTATCCTGATCCCCCTCCTGATCCCTCTGCACTCCTGCTGCCAAAGTTCCCCTGGCATCCAGGTACATTACAGGGGTGCAGGAGTCTCTTGTGATGAGTTCTGTCCAGAAAGTGAGTGAGCAAAATCAGTGAAGAAAATTGCATGAGGAAACACAGAAATCCTGGGAGGTGAAGGCCTTCCTCCTGAATTTCAGTTACAGAATCAGGGAACCACAGKATGGTTTGYTTGGGAGGGCCCTCAAATCCCACCCAGTGCCACCCCTGCCATGGCAGGGACACCTCCCACTGTCCCAGGGRGTCCCAYTGTCCAGCCTGGCCTTGGGCACTGCCAGGGATCCAGGGGCAGCCACAGCTGCTCTGGGAATTCTATTCCAGGGCTGCCCACCCTGCCAGGAGCAATTCCCAGRTCCCTGTGCAGCTGCAGGCCAGTACCTGATGCTGTGGAGGGCCCCAGCAGCTCGCTGTGATCGCTGATGGATCCCACGGGCGCGGGGCCGTCCTGGAGCCTGCCAGCAGCTCCTGCAAAGCAAACATAAATTTAAAAATGTATCAGCAGCCATTTATTTCTATGACACTTTAACACTTCTGTCAAGAACACATTTAAATTAAAAATGAACAAGAAACTGAAATAAGAGACGGGGTGAATTGGAACAGATCAAAGGAAAACACTCAATCCTTAAGGCACTGCTCCATTGCTAAATCCCTGTCCTGTGACAAACACTCCAGTGCTGATTAAAAGCCTTCAAGGTCTCTTCATATTTCCYAGATGAACAACTTACTAGTCTTGGATGTAGAATTATTTTGCTATTTGCAGTTTTTGGCACCATTWTTCATAGTTTTTTGGTGTATTTTTTMACGATATTCACAAAAGAAAAAACACAATCATTATACAGTGGGATTGGGGGATTTATTTGCCAGTAATGGGGCACGTTGCTGTAAGAAGCAATAACAGAGCAATGAAGGTGCTGCCATTGTCTTTAAGTGCACCTTAAGTACAGTCATTACAAATTGGACGTGGGTAATTCCCCCTTTATGACTGGRTGTTTCATCCCTCTCCTTCCCTTGACAAGAGTGTTCCTCAGCTAAATTAGTCTTTCCTGAAAGTGAAAGTCATGAGAGTTGGAGAAAGATTAGAGAGAACATGAGGAGAGGCTGGGGATGYGGGAAATGAGAGATGTTAAAGCACAGGAACATGTCCTTGACTGAACTGCATTTTCCCTGCCTGGCTGAGCCGAGCGCTGCAGAACACGCACGGGCACAGGAGGGAGGGCTCAATTCTGAAAAATACCTGAGAGAAACTTCTCTTGGAACAGCAGAGCCCTGGATAGGTCATTTGGGCAGTGCTGGCTCACAGAACGATCACAGAATGAGGGAATCCCAGAATGATTTGTGTTGAAGGGGYAACTTAAAGCRCACCCAGTGCCACCCTGCCATGGCAGGGACACTTTCCATGGCTCCRAGCCCCAATGTCCAGCCTGGCKTTGGGCARTGCCAGGGATCCAGGGGCAGCCYCAGCTGCTCTGGGCACCCTGTGCCAGGGTATTACACCCTGCCAGGAGGGATTTCTCCCCAGCATCCCCTCTGTCCCTGTCCCCTGGCAGAGGGAAGCCATTCCCCCTGCTCCTGGCARCCCAGCCCTTGTAAATCCTCTCTCTCCCTGTTTCTTGTCAGCCCTTCAGCCCTGGAAGGCCACAGTTCTCTCACCTCTGGCAGGACTGAAGGGGTGCACAGAGCCCGGGCTCCTCAGACTGCTCAGCATGCCCTAAAGCCCATAAAGCACGCTCTGTCAGCCCCTCCAGGGAAGCTGAAGCTTCTCCAACACCTTCAGTCTGTTACTGCAGCCGTGCTGCTGCTCCCATGAAAGTTTTTTATTATGGTTCCTAAATATCGACATCTTCTGCATTTCTACATCAGAGGGTACAGAACGTTCCACCCCTTCTGTGAACATTAGCCAGCCCCATTTAATAACTCTCTCATGGTTTCACACCTAARAGTTTCTTGCAGTTAAAGAATAATTGATGAGTTTATTCAGCGCAGTAAATACGTGTTTGTGTCTGTACAYAGCCAGAGCTCAGGGCTGCGTGGAAGGCAATCAGTGTGTTTCATTGATGCTCAGGGTGCAGCCCTGGCTGGGATTCCTTCAGCCCCTTCCCCCTGGGAGCACAGCCCGTTTGCTCCCGAGTGGGAGCACAGCCTGGGCTCCCCTTGGCGGCTCCGTGGCTCTCCCCACGCGCTCTGCCCACCTTCCTGATGTGGATGCTGCAGGTCCAGCAGGGCAGGCACTGTCAGCATTGACTGCTGCCTGTCAGGGCAGTGCCATGGAAACTGGGTGAAGGCTCCAGCCACAGCAGCTCTGAGCCTGCAGCTCGGCTGGGATGTCACCCTCGGCCTGCATGGGGCACGATTCAAGCAGCAGCACCTGCACAACCAGTGCAGCTCTGTGGCTGACAGGGTGGCCAAGCCCAGGGAGGGGACAGGAGCAAGCAGACTGTCCCTTTGTGACAGGGCTCGGTGGGCACCGGGCAGTTTGTCAAATAATGGACTTGAACATCCTGGGGGTCTTTTCAGACCTCAAGGATTTCATGATTCAATGTCATTCAGCTTGTCCTGGAGATGGACAAGTGTGACAGTGCTCCTGTCCCTGACGGTGCCCCTGGTGATGGCACAAGGAGTGAGTGTCCCCARGGCTGCAGGAGGGTTTGTGCCCAGCTGGAAGGTCCCAAAAACACCCTCCCATASCCACACCCACCCCCAGCCCCTGCCCAGAGGCCTCCTGGCTGAAAACAGYAGGCAATTTCTCCTCAGCATCCCGGCCTATCAATATGCATTGTGCATATCAAAAATTAAGATCCATTTTGCGGTTTAAATAAAATATGAGGACATTCCAGGAGCCAGATTGCATTTCAGTTCCTAAAGAGAACTCCTTGGGTTTCTGGAACACTCTATGGAAAACCAGGGCGAGCCAGGAACTGCCCATGGCAGGGAGGCTGGGACTAGGTGACCCCTAAAGGTCCCTTCCAGCCCCCAGTGACAGAAAATTCTGAGCTGGGAGGGACCCACGAGGATCATCAGGTCCAAGTGGCAGGGAACGACCCCTGCAGAGCCCACTGGTGTTCTCAGGGCCAGCTGTGACCAGCTGAGCCACCCCCTCCATGGGTCTGTGACAATAACAAATGGCTATTCCAACACAGGACCCCTGACTCCATGTGTGCCAGAGCCCAGCATGTGCCACACCAGCCCTGCCCCACAGCTCTGGGGCTGGCTCAGGGACATCCAGGGGCACCCAGGGGCTTGGCTGAGGGGAGCTGGGTGTTCCCCTGCCCAGCCAGGGGGACAGGGCTGGGGGGAGCCTCTCCCAGACACRGCAGTCACTGCAGTTTGTGCCCGCAGGAAAATATTTCTTCTTTAATTGGGCACTCTTGGAAGGTGTTCAATTGCWTAAAAAAAGAAATAAAGCATCTGAGTTAAACTCAAAGCAGTAAATTACAGCTGAAAAAGGAGGAAAACCACCCATTTAGGGCATTGCATTGTTTAGCCTCAGACTGAGTCCAACCCATAACAGTGCAAAGGACCCTGAGTTGGGTCCAGGAGCTGGCCCCAGTGATCCCTGTGGGTCCTTCCAACCCAGCACATCCTGGGACTGCATCCTCTGCACATTCTGGACCTCTGAGCACATCCTGTGCTGGGACTGGCCCCTGTACACATCCTGGACCTCTGAGCACATCCTGGGACTGCATCCTCTGCACATCCTGGACCTCTGAGCACATCCTGGGACTGCATCCTCTGCACATCCTGGCCCTCTGAGCACATCCTGGGACTGGATTCTCTCAGCACATCCTGGCCCTCTCAGCACATCCTGGGACTGCATCCTCTGCACATCCTGGACCTCTCAGCACA
The DNA here is from genome assembly GCA_002167245.1 of Sporophila hypoxantha. Taxonomy (NCBI): domain Eukaryota; kingdom Metazoa; phylum Chordata; class Aves; order Passeriformes; family Thraupidae; genus Sporophila; species Sporophila hypoxantha. The sequence continues at coordinate 517,572 of NDFG01000051.1, read as the reverse complement.
TCCTGTGCTGGGACTGGACCCTGTGCACATCCTGGACCTCTCAGCACATCCTGGGACTGGATTCTCTCAGCACATCCTGGCCCTCTCAGCACATGCTGTGCTGCTGGGCCCTCTGTGGCTGGGGGCAGAGCAGGGGCCAGGTGAGCTGCAGCTCTGTGTTTCAGGGCAGAGTGGCACCTCCCTGCAGTGAGCAGGAGCTGACCTCGCTGTCCTGCCCGGAATGACTCACCTCTGGCTCTGGGGATGCATTTCCCCCTCACTCTAAGCTCTGACCTGAAAAACTTGCAGTAAATAATGTTTTCCCAGCAGCCKGGAGCACGTGTTCCATTTCAAAGGTGAGGTGACTAATTCAGCACTTTGAGATCATCCCATATAAAAATCACTATAAACATTTAATATTCTTATAGAAGTGGTGTCAGTGCTGCCTGCCTGGGAACCTGTCCCAGGAGAAAAGGGCAGAGATCAAGGAAAGTATTCAAAAGGATAATTAAATATTTAATAAAAGCCGTTAAATAGTGTGGGCCAGGACTGCAGRCAGCATAAATCACAATGACTCTGTTGGTGGGTCTCTGCTGGTTTATATTAAAAGAGGCTGCTTTGGGGTGGCTTCTAAAAGCCTTTTAGATTTGCTGGTGTCATTACAGTGTCTTCTATACTAGGGCAGTGTCAGAGCTGCTGTTTTCCAGCACACCTAATGAGGAAATCAGGGTAAAAATACACTATTAGAAGTAAAATGTTTTCATGCAGAAAACCTGTTTAAAAATTAAATATTGTGGCGTGTGTGCTGTGACATTCCACTGACAGACGCTGAATTTATTCTTTTGGTGGGCAAAGAGACTGAAACTCTTCTGCTGGGCGTTTGTGGCAGCGGATGGAGGTGGGGTGGATGGAGGATGCTCCTGGGGTTTGGTACCTGACAGAACAGGAGCAGCAGGGACGTGCCCAGGGCGGGTCTGGCCCCGCAGCCTGGGTGACAAGAGCCTCAGGACCTGTGTCCCAGAGCCCAGCTCTGCCTCCCAGACCACGCTGCTCCCTGCCCTCACTGAAATCCACTTCAGCAGCCCAGGCTGTGGCACCAGGCACAGGYCAGGGAGAGGCTCCCCAGACCCCCTTTGCTGGCCCTTTTCCTCCAGACACCCTCCACCAGGCCGTATGCCGCCCCTAATCCTCTGGCACACACGGGGAATAATTGGAATTATTCCTTATCCTCTCTCAGCTTGCATGGTAAAACAAAGAGGCGAGCGCAGAGGGGCCGTGTAAGAGGAATAAGTGGGTTTAATTGAGGTCACACTGATGTGACAAGTCTAGGAGCTAAATGAGGTTTTAAGTTAAAGTGGGAAATGGCTGAGGTTAACTCGCACATCCCTTGAAGTTGTTTTTCTTTCTACTTCTCTCTTTTCGGTACCTTAATTTTGTCAAATTAGTCTGTTTTAGATTCTGCAGGTTAGATTTAAGACTAATATATAGGGAGTGCTTTGGAAAATGAGTTTGTGACAAAACCCTGCTGCTTGAGAAGTGAACAAARGACCAGAAGAGCTTCTTGCCCAAAACTGAGGGTCTCTCCTGCCTGCTGCAGAGCAGCACGTTCGTTTTTTCATGCAAAAGGTAAAAATCATGAAAACTCCAAGTGGTTTCTGGGAGTGGGGTGCAGCCACACAAGCCCTGGGCATCTTTGCTGCACAGGCTGGGGGTGAGAAGGAGACTGGGATYTGATGTAAATCCATTTTGTGTGGCCTGGGGAGAGCAGCCGTGCAGACGAGCCAGCATCTCCAAAGGATATTTATGGCATTCTCCATATAAATATGCACATGGGATATAGGCGAGAATATCACTTTTCATATCCTCACCACAAGTGCTGCTGCCATTAATCTGTCACAGCCATCCTTTAGGTGCAGTTRCAAGTTTGATGTAGTAAAGATATGTGAATTTGAAATTTTATTTCAGTGCTGTCATGTGAGTACATAAAAGAGAAAAGACTGAGGAAGTGTTTGTGTGTGAGCTGTGGCAGTGCACGCACTCAGCACGTGATTCCCAAAAACGTGGAATGCATGGAGTTCACAATGCTACATCTCAGAAACACTGAAATGTTCTAAAATTTTATTTATCCTTATCTTGAGAAATCACATTCCTGTCACATACCATAAATTCAGTTTTTTGGCCATCTCCTGGCTGTACATTTAATTTTTGTGGGGAGTTCTTTGTTTAGTCAAAGGGGTTGACTAAGCTCACAAAATTAACCTCGTGCTCTCATCCCTCAGACCTCTTTTGCTTCTCTTTCCAAATGCAACAAAAATCCCCACCCCTGTAAAACACTCTGAGAAAACCATTCTGTTTCCATGACACCCACGATTTGCACTGATTCCTCCATAACTGAGGGTTCATGCAAGTGGCTCTCAATATTCCTGACCAGGGTTTCATTTCGGTCCARGACTTAACTGCATTAATAATTTAAGGTAATGCTCAGTGTCCACMGAAGTCAATGAGACTTAAGCTCATGAAAAATAAGTTTGCAGAATTAGGGTGGAAATAGAATTATGTTGGTCTGCCCTGCAGCCACYAGTGACTGGTTGAGAGGGGATGAGTTCATTTGATGCGCACAGGAAATTAAAATTGACCTTCAGATCACCGATTTTTGGAGGAAAAAAAGAAGCAAAGCTCTTAAAAAATGGAGCCTTTGACTGTTGGAAAGGTGTGAGATCTATTTATAGCAACACATGCCATTTTGGTACAGTGCTCAGAGTTATTTAAAGTCGATGACAGCGTGTCTGCTCCTCTGAGGGAGCAGTTTCTTGGAGGTGAGGTCAATRGGATCACGTCACTGAGGGGAAAAACACGAAATGATCCTGGGCAGGGAGCAGAGGCTGGGTGAGGAATGGAGAACTCTCCCGGCAGAGCACTGTGGTTTTCCTGGTGCTGGTTTTCCTGGTGCTGGTTTTGCTGCTCCCAGCTGGCAGCAGCTCTGCAGAGGAGCTCTCAGCCCCACGGGTGCGAACCCCAACATCCGCGCAGCGCCCTGCGAGCTCGGCTCCTGCAGCTYCTCCCAGTGAAAACTCCCTCTTCCTCAGCCCCCCGGAGCTCCTGAGCGTGGAGCAGGCACTGCTGGAGGGGCTGGCTCTGGGGGCAGCACGGGCACTGCTCCTGGGCTGCTCGATGACAGGAGGGGGACACGGGAGCAACTGGGGACACTGGAGCAGAGCAGTGGTGCTCCAGGAGGGGATGGATGGATGAGATAGATGGATGTGATGGATGGATGGTATGGATGGGATGGATGGATGGATGGATGGTGGATGGATGAGGATGGATGGATGGATGGATGGATGATGGATGGGATGGATGGAATTGGATGGAGGATGGATGGATGGATGATGGATGGATGGATGGATGGGATGGATGGATGGATGGATGGATGGGATGGATGGATGGATGGATGGAGGATGGATGATGAATGGATGATGATGGATGGATGGATGGTGGAATGGATGATGGATGATGGATGGATGAATGGATGGATGGATTGGATGGATGGATGGATGGATGGAGTATGGTTGGATGGATGGAATGATGGATGGATAGAGGTGGATGGAATGGATGGATGGATGGATGGATGGATGGATGGATGGAGGATGGATGGATAATGGAAGGTAGATGGATTGGATGGATGGGATGGATGGATGGATGGATGGAGATGTGGTGGGAATGGAGTGGATGGATGATTACATGATAGCACTGGAGGTGGATGGAACAGTTGAAGATAAATAGGA